>VACF01000143.1:0-29105 GCA_006891605.1 Pleurozium schreberi
TCAGAAACACTCTCGTCCAAGTAGACACAGAAATTCCAAAAAATACACACTCGTTAACATCAAGTTCAGTGTGCAGCCGGAAAAGCTCCATTATCGATGATGACAACTACCTTCGGTATCCTGGGACGGGATTGAAGGACGAAAAGGCGATGGTCTCCACACAAGCTTTCTCTTGCGATTCAGTGACATTAAGAAGCGAACCCAATTGACCACACGAATCCTCCATAAATCCCAGTCCCCCTTCCAATTCAGAAAGCTCCGGCTTCACAGATTCTGGTTCCCATCCAAATGAAACCAACATCAAAATGCATACTGCAAGAACATCACACCTCTGGCAAACAAACACCAAATTCGATACTTCACGCAAGGGAAAAGTGGAAATTGCAAGCAACTTCACAGAAATGAAACAGACATTATCCTTTTAAGGTCTAGAGTTGGCGTCGAAAAGTGCATCGGGATCATCGCAACAACAGTCGCAGAAAAGTATCTAAAACACGCGAATTCAAACAGTAATCGAACATTTAAGAAAAAACTCTCAGCCACTGGAACAACCACTTAGAAATATCACTACTCAACATTGGAATCTTACCCGCCGTTTTGTCCTCCGACGCGGACTTSTGCTTCGTAGACTTATCTTCGCCTGCGACACTCCGCACCATCAAACACGACCCAGAAAAAAAGACACGCGAAACAAGGAAAGGGTAGAAAACGCTACAACCTGCTGCACTTGACCGTGAAGCAAAACGCACCTGCAGCTCCAGCCTGCTTCGCTTCGTACTCCATGGCAAGCGCAGTTGAGAGGGAAGAATGAATGCTAGATGTCGAGATTAAATCTCTCGTTCGACGAACGTGAGATCGTACCATTCGGTCATCGTACAATGCTGTCACACACACAGAAAAAAATCAAGACGTCAAATCTGGGGGTTGCAGAATCAACACCATGACAGAATTAACTCGGCAGTGAAAAGATTGAACCAAGTCATTTCCTAAAGGAACGACCTTGAACGCACTTCAAAAATTGGACAAGGAATCGCGCTCTTCACTCTCACTACACAAGAAACACACGTCCCATAAAATGGACGCAGAAGAAGTACCGTTAACCATCTCCAGCGAACAGCCTCCACCGCTGATATCAGCAACTTCACCAATTTCAAGGTACTCCGCCAGCTCATGGCGGACGCCGTCAGCAGAATCTAAGAGGAGGTCGTAACATGTATAGAAGCAGGTCTCAGGCGCGTCCAGAAGGAACTGCCGCAAATCCATAACAGAGTCGCCTGGGTTGACCTGCCACATAACTCCCACGTAAGACACCAATTTACCAAGAAACAAATTCTTCTGAGGGGACCATGTTTCCTCGAAGCTGATCATCAACACCCGACCTGCTTCAGGAAGAAACAGATTCCCCCTCCGCCTACAAAATCATCAAAATGCGAACATTTCAGGGAAGTTTCGCGTCGATACCTGCAACTCAAGCTGCTCCCCACTGGGTCCCTTCACGGTAATCGGATACAGCAACAGCTCCGCTGAAAAGCACAACAAACAACTTCTCAGAATGACTGCTTGAACATGTCGCGATTGTTAGACACGCACACCAGCTCAGAGCCAATACACGCAACAAGGACACATCACATGGAAATTCATGCAACTACCGCGTCAATTTCTGAACTTGGCGAGCCTAAACTCTTCTCCAATTAATACGTGCGTAGAACTCAAACTCATGACAATCGCGGTGCCATCTTCATGCACCTTCGCAACAAATGATTTCTCTAAGCATGCGGGCGGCAAGACATCCCTCCTACGTGTGCATGACTATGACTGTCGAGAATTCAGTAAAAGAGTGGAGCTGGATGCAGGTCACCAACATTTGAAGCTGCGGTTAGCGATCGCGACAACTTTCGTCTAGTAATCTTGTTCCAACTCTCCGAGTAATCTAACATTCACAATAGAAAAGTCAGCAGCATCAACGCCTTACCATCTCCATCGGCTTCTCCATCCGCCTCTCCATCACCATTCACATCACGAGTTTCAGCTTCTTCAGACTTCGACTTCGCATCATCGGTACCCGCTTCGCTTACACCACTTATCTCCGWTTGCTCGGACAAGGATGACGCACTTTCCACCTCAGGCGATTCGGTCAGAGCCTCAGCTACGGCCTCTTTCGGAGCTTCCACTGCCAATTTGTCCACTGCAGCAGGGACAGCAGGGGCCTTCTTCAAAACCAACTCGGGAAGCCCGGTCGCACTTGTTAAGGGCTGAACCTCTTTAGAGGCAACGGAACCCGAGTCAGGTTTGCCCTTGCCTTTGTTTTTACCTTTGTGGGCTTTACCCGCCATTTTCGCAGCCCTGAAGGACATCAACAACCCTCGAAATGCTTCAGAAAATAGCCATTAGGAACCTACAGACACTCGGCTGGTGCATCAATCCTCAAACCCCTAAACACTCTCCATATCCAGATGAGAAACTGTTCCTAACCTCGCACACTGTCAGTCTTTCGAACATAACTTGCGAATAGATACGAATATGACAGAWAAACAATTCAGAATGAATGCGCCAAATGATGACCTAATCGCACACGCAATGTTGCCTAGTGTAGACGGAAGGGCGGATATAGAACTAAAAGCATCATTCGAGATCTTATTTCAATAATCTCATAAACCTGAGGCCAATCGCTAGAAAAACACGATAACCTCAAGAATCTTTCAATTCTATTCAGGGGAAGACTTGCACACAATTCGTCCTGATCACTCTCCCGTTCTGGCGTGATCGATCAAAACCATTGTTGCAAATTGAAGAGGTCACCTCGGAACCAATAACCAGCAATTCGTCTATCTTCGATTGGAGGGCAGCGTACCTTTCTTAGTGACTCCTAATGATGGCTTAACGCCCAGTACACACACACAAGATTAAGCAACATGAGCAGCACGCCAGTCCTCCACCTCCGCAAAAATGCTCCAAACGATGTCGTGGTCTTAGAAGGACCTAAACCCTGCGGACGGAAATACACAATGGAATCATTCAACGATTGTTCCCGGCATTGCTCACTCGACACATTGACTCTTGATAGTTGAACGACCATGAAGACTCCTACTCGATCAGAGCTGCATATCTAGGGCTCGGCTTCAGGTTCTAAACATTTGGRACCAAACACACTTTTTGTGAGTTCGTTGGTTCGGGGAATGCCGCAATTCATTCTCACAGCAGCGAAGCAGTCCAGAGTTCCAGAAGAAGGGAGGCAGCACAACTACATTGATTTATGCTCGGAAACAATTACAAAATCAGTGGTCGGACTTTGAGTCAGGACATTGGTTCTAGCTGTTTTCTCAGCTCCAGCTAAACTTTCGAACCTTACAGTCGACGAGATAAATAGAAAAAATAAAAAATAAAGAAAAGTGCAATTATTTGAAAATTCTGTGTTCAAACGCCCACTAGGCTACGAGCAACAGGAATCTGTTTGAAAATGGTAAACCTCAGCCCTGACTAAACTTACTCCGAAATCTCATGATAAGAGAAGCTGAAACTCTGCATTGAACCTTTTTTTCGAATTAAAACCTCAAAACTATCGATTACGCAAGGTCACTGTGACCAGAACCTCTCTACCTCTTCCAAATTTGATCAAAGATTCACAGTGGTGAGACTGCAGGTAGGGAACGAATAAGCAAATTCATTAGTTTCATGAGCTACCACAAGCCAGGGCTTACAACAGACATGACAGGTGAAGTATGGCTTCAATTGCTGAGATTCTCAACAAGCTTCTGTCAGCGGACGGAGTTCAATTGCAAAGACCACAATTAAATGGTCGCATTCGTGTGTTTCAGTGGTTTAGAGAATGCGACTTTCAACTGGCCAATACGCACTTTAGGGCTAGGACTGGTATAGATCTGTGGCACCGGACAGGGAAATAGAATTGTGCCGATTGCTTGGAAATTCAGCCATTGCAAAAGAAATCAGTCATTCAACAAATTCTACGATGCAAATCTTTCTGAACTGCCGAGATAATTAGCGATGATTTCGCCTCTCGAGTGAGATGAAGATCCAACAGCAGCTTCAAGAATTTCTACAGCTAATGCATCATCTCACGTGAAGAAGGGATTCGTTGATCGACTCACTTGCACGCTTCTCCTTTCAGAAGATACATGTGCTTCTTCGGCATGTACAGAGAGTAATTCTTGTGAATCGAACGCAGCTTCATCAGAAGCCGGTGATTCTGTTTCTCAATCTGCCGAAGCTTATCTGCATGGAGTGCAGTCGAAAAATTAATGCTATGCAGGTGTGAGATGAGTTGTACCGAAGCTTGTCTACAAACATTAAATGCTACGTAGGTGTGATGAGTTTAGAAGCAGTTTCAATCTTCACACAGTGCACCGATACGACACTGAGATGATTGCTACAGTATCAATCATATCCCCTGCATGTGCGATTGAATATCCTCAAGAGCTAATCTGTTACGGGAAAATGGAATACTCTTATTCAACTCTAACAATTTGAACGTCTGATAATGCTTTTCAATCTTCGTATGTGCACTAACGGCTTAAGAACAGAGTGTTCAAATCAGAATCTAAAAAACGCAATGTAAGGAAATAMAAAACGCAGCGGAAATTTTGTGAGAACGAGAAACAATGGCTGCAGAGCAGTGGGATGCTTGCTACAGTACTGATCGYGGCCCCTTGCGATTCTCGTACCCCTGAGAAGTGTTCAGTCACGTAACAATTTGAACGTTCTTTAACGTTTCTCAGTCTTTGTATGTATACTCACAGCTTAAGCACAGAGCATTTCAAAACAGAAGCGGAAAAACACAGTGTAAGGGTAATCAAGAACGCAATGGAAATTTTTGTGAAATACWGGAAAAATGAGTGACGAGCAGTGGTACCTTTGTCAATGCGGGATCGGACCGGCGGGCGATTGAGTCTGACGGGGAAGGAGTCGGCGCGGACGAAGTTGGGTTTGGTGTCCACGCATGGCTTCATGTTTTGAACGCGCTCCTGGTGCCGCTTCAACTCCCGCTCGCGCTCCCGCTTCATAAACAAGCTCTCCGTCATGAACTTGCGCCGCGTGATCTCCACTTCTTGCGCGGCTGCCGCGCCACGGACGCCCTCCGGCATGATAATTGACTCTTCCCGCCACTCAGCTAATAAGTTTGAATTCACAAAACGCCTAAAAGAGACCAAGGATTCATGCTTTGAAAATGACCACTTTGATTGATCATGTTGTGAAACTAATTCAAGATCGGGCCAATTTTCTGGTCATCACGTGCCAGAATCAGTGAAGGCATGTTCTGGGCGAAATTTTAAAAAACAATTGGATAAGAGAAACTCTCAACATAAATCTTCTCAGAACGTTTCACAAAACACGAGGTCCAATTTASATTTCTTGACTAGTAGCGCGCATTCACCTCAGGAATTTACGTCAATTGCTGCTCATCACATTCATTACCATCGTCGTCGTCAGATTCAAATTGGCGGAGGAACGAATGGCGGAGTCAAAAGCTGCGGACTGAAGATTTAAGGTACTGCTCTTTCATTCTTTACTGTTGGAATGTTTGTTTTCATGCGCGTCTTGCACTGGCTCTCTCGAAGATGAGTACGTGTGTAAGTTACAGCAGTTCGGCCGGCTTGACGATTTTATCGCCGCTTCATCCTYGGCTGCGTCCTTGTGACCCTTGATCGTTCACGGAATTTCACGCGCCTTAACCAACGACCAAGATTTGGAAAGTAGTTGAGGGATGGGATTCGTAACTGTCGCAAGAGCTTTCCCTGAAACGGAAAATATTTTCTTTGCCTGATCACGTGAGTTGTCTGCAATGCATTAGTAGTGAAGCGGTGCAGCGAATGTAATATGAAGCAAACCTGTTCCTGGAGCAGTGGGAAAGAGACTGTATCTGACTTGGTTCCAGTGTGGTTAGCACCTGGGGTTTTAGGGTTTCAGGGCCTTTTGTGTTTCGATGCTGATTGTGGTTCTCTGAGGAAATGCGGTTCCGCGGCATTCGTGAAATCTTTCTGAGATTTGAGTTGTTTGAAGAAACTGGTCGCCCTGGAATCTACGTCATCGCTTGCCAGCAATTTGAGATCATTCGCTTGGCGCCATCCTAAGGTTTTCTGTCCCGGGCGTTCAATCATGGTTTTCTGACCCCAGGCTCTTGTGCATCAGCAATTGTCACTAACTTAAACTTCTTTTCCTCCCCCTTATTCGGAAGCGSGGAAATGCCCTGCTTTGTGCGTTGCGAAGAAAGTAGGGAAATAGCATGGAATTGGAATGGACTCCCACCTGTATCCGTCCAAGCTAGTGGTCGTTCGTTCAGGGAGGACTGGAGTCCTGGCCGAGAAGGAAGCCAGATTCGGTTCCTCACCTCGTTTAGATTTCCACTGCGATCGATTGGGTGTGCGTTCAGTGGCAGTGAGAAAGGAGGGAATGCGTCACGAATCTTTTCATTCGGATTCTGAAGTGTTGCTCAGTTCCATCCTGCCGGTCAGATGGAGAGCGCGTTTCATGGCAAGCAAACGCAAGTTCTGGACGCGGATCCCTTCCTTGCAGGTTATGGACGTGCCCTTACACGTTTACGAGGTTCGGTGACTGCGGGAGAGAAAGTGGTCTCCCTTCATTACTGTAATAATTCTGTCCCTCTTGTTTCGAACTATGTTTCTGGTCTAGACGTTTCATATCGTTTCATATCCGTGGGGAAGCGGCCATAACCAAGATGCTGTCTTTGCCGATGAGGGCGAGGCGGGGTGAAAAAACATCTAGACGACTAAGTTGACATCCCTAAAAACTATCATATAGTGTGAACGCAAGTGCCTCATCATCATCAAATTGGGTAAAAAATAAATTCCACATTGGTGAAAACAATATTAAAATTATCATATAGTGTGAACGCAAGTGTCTCCACATCATCAAATTGGGTAAAAAATATTTCTATATCAATGTTGTCCGGCACATAATAGTTTTGAGAGGTCAAACATTTATGAACTATGAAGAGTTATTTGATATATTGGAAGAAAATAGATAAAAGAATATATAAAAGTGAATTGTTCATCTCACTTTTAGAAATAATAAAAATGAATAACTACATATTGTATAACCCCTATTTAATTAATTATGGACTAATCCACGAATTATAAACATTCTCTAATTGAAAGAGTATTGGCTAGCAACCAATACTTCTCTATTTTTTATTTTTTATAATTTTATTTGATCCAAAATGATGATTTTGATCCATTTCAATTCAAAAGTCTACATTTCAACTATGTATGTATCATAATTGGATCATTCATCTCTCTATGTGATATTAATTCTTGACTATAGATTTTCCATAATTAATTAAAAAACACCAGTCATGTTGAGGTGGAATCTACATGSTGCACATGTGGAACATTATGGGGCGCCTAAGACACCCACTTCYTGCATACGTATTCATCGAACAAGGTGACATCATGTTGTCTATTTAAGTATTTTCTAATTTGTGACATGTTTTGGGATATTAGCATTACCAATTTTAGATGGCTTGCTTGAACAATCTCATTGTTTTAAAAATTGTGTTTTAATTCTATCATAGAGCTATTTACAATTTAGTTATTTGTTCCATTACARATGACATGCCTTTTGATCCAAAAATCTCAGTAACAAGTAATTTAACAAATTTAACCCCTAAAGTCATGTTGTCCCTATAAGGGACAAAATGGATTTTGGGTAGGTTTCTCTGAGCTCAATTTTCGGCGAAACTTTTTGAAACTTTGTCATGACATAGATAAACTTATAAGCTTTTTGGAAATATAATTTTTATTTCAATCAGTGCCTGGGAGCAAAAGTTATACCACAATAACCTCAAAATACGGAGAATAGGCAGCAAAAATAATCCACAAAAAAATGAAAAAAAAATGATTTTTTTTCCTCATAGATAATTTTTTTGTCTAAATGTGAAGCGTTGATTCATTCCATTTGGATTAGTGATGTGAAAGTTATGGAGCTTCTTATTTTGCGGGCAATTAGAGCATTTTCATGAAAAAAAACTTTTTCTTCCACTTTGAATGCTAATATCTTTCAATATGTACGGTCAAACATCAGAAAATTTTTACAGCATGATCTCAAATAAGTGTAGAAGAAGATCCTATGGTTAGATTTTAATTTTTTTTTTTGTTTCTATTAGTGAGTGCAATAATTTTGGCAGTTTTAAGTGGTTTTTGACAAAAAAAATTGGCCTTAGGACTTTAGGGGTTAAATAAACCGGGGTTTTCAAACGTGATGATTTCATGTGTATTCTTCCAACTTTTGATGATAAATCTTTATAAAAAAATAGGATTCACAAAGATTACACTATTAGAAGAAACAACCTGTAACTACAATAAAACTTGTTTTACACTTATCATTGCACTCATTCAAGTTTCCATAATGAAATAACACAACAATTTTTTTTAAATTAACAAAAAAAAGACCTAAAAAGAGACAAAACTAGATGCATTATTAAATTTTTGTATGTAATTGTGTAATTAGTAACAATCATGGCCTTCTCTTTGGCATTCAAATGCCTAAAAGCACCAAATAYAATTAAGGAGAATGAAGCCTATAGGAAAACTTTGAAGAAAGATTGGATGATGATGCCAAGTTGTTCCAATTTTTGAAAATAATTTGGAAGATCTCAACCTTGTGCAACTTTTGTTTTTTTCAAATTGTCAAAATTGAGATAAAAAATGAATCCTACAAGTTATTTTTTCAAGAAGATGCTCAAATTGCCCTACATCTAAGATTGTTCATAACTTTTGCATAACAAATCCAATTGGAATGAATCAAAGCTTCCCATATAGGCAAAAATACAAATATTTGAAAAAATTAGAAAAAAATTAATTTGAAGTTTTTTTAAAAGTTAATTTCTGCCTGCCGACCTAAAAAAGGGGCTTTTTGTGCCATAGCTTTTGCTCTCGGACTCCAATTGAAATAAAAATTATATTTTCGGAAAGCTAACATGTTTTCCTATCTTCTCTCAAAAATTCAAAAGATTAGGACATATATTGAGACCATAGGAACCTGCCCAAAATCCATTTTGTCCCCCGAGGAGACAATGGAACTTTAGGGGTTAAGAAATAGCATTTGTCATTTGGCAACAAGAATTTGTATTCCGGAGACAAAAATGAGTTTTAAAAACCACTACCCTAACATTTGCTTTTTGGTAACATTTGTTTGGCCCGTATGACGAGCAATTAGTGGGTTTGTTTCATTTATTTAGGATACTGCAAAGAGCAATCTTTATAATATTGAGAAATCCATTTAAACCTTGTCCATAACCTCAAATGTTGTAACAGTTTAGCAATCTCATCTACTAGAAAATAAAGAACCTCTCACCAAATATTTCATCCAAATAATTTTGTATTGCTTTGAGCAATTATCACTTAAATCAAAATCTTGAAAGCAAATTTTTCATCTCATTTGGCATTGGAAGTGCAAAGAACAATCATCACTAGAGTGTTCAAAGTAGATGGAATGACATTAAAATATATGAAATCTTTGGCATTCATTCTTGATTATTGACATTTGTTTAAAAAAAAATAGATTCCAAATTATATTAAAGTTATAACCTTAAATTTGCCAAAAGTTGAACAAATGTCTTGCTTTCAATGAATATACCTAAAGGAACTTTAACCCTTCAAATATCCTTTAGATTCTTCCTCAAGATAACAAGCAATTGTAAAGTTATTATATTATACAAATGTTTAACGAACTTTACAATGCAAAAAAAACCACAATCAAATTGTGCTTGGAAATACAAAATATTGTTTGATAAATGCATCTTTTAACCCTAGAGCACCCAGCTCATGTTCACCAAAATCTAAACTTTTTTTTAACTCATTCTAAACAAATTATCACTCAAAATGAGATCTACTTAAACTAACTATACCGATAGGTAGTGGGGACAAGATTGGAATTGCGGAATAGGGACAAATGATTTGACCATACTGTTGAAAAGATTATAATAGTCAAACCAATAATTCTTTCAATTTGGGGGCCCAGATATGAGGTGTTGGGACGTTGAGGGGTTAAGACAAAGAAAATGATATCAAAAAATTTGTACGTTTATAACATATTTGTGTTTATCCTTTGAACTTGTGGTCTTTAATGGATTGAAATGTCTGACCAAACCTAAGGATCTTGATGTTGAAGGAATCTTGACAATAGCATCTATGATGCTCAATTAAAATCCAATCGTCTCAATTTTTTTAATTCAACTAATTGTTAGTTCATTCTTTGTATTAGTTTCTAACATTTGTACAATACAGATTTTCCAAATAAGACTTGGTTTTCCAAATATTTTAATGTTTTAAAGGTAAAGAGAATGTTTCACCGCTAAGAATAACTCTTCCAATTTAATAAATGTCCTCTCAAAATTGACTTGAATTAATAAAAAAATAAAAATCCAAAAAACCCTTCATAATTAATATTTATAATTTAAAATATAAAAAAATATTCTTGTAAAAATTACAAGTATTCAAAGTATATTCAAATTCAAAAAGAATTTTCAATTTTTTGTTTCAAAACTTATAGAAAAATATTGGCCAGTGTAATAGTAATTCTACCCATATCAAAATGATCTATGGATCATATATATATGGCTACTATACTAATGACTAACCAATATTTTTCAATAAATTTCGAAACAAAAATTGAAAATTCCATCTAAAACGATAATTGTTTTTAATTATTTTTACTATTTTTGATTAAGAACTCATAAACTAATATTTGATACAAACCAATTCATCCATTTTTATTTACTGGTAAAAAAATAGGAAAATATTCAAAATTCATTTAGAAATCACACAATGTACTAAAAGAGTATCAATTTCTTTAACCCCTAAATGGTTTGGACTATGTTTTCACCAAAAATGCTCCAAACTTGCCATTTTTAATACAAGTACCAAATTAGGAAAAAGATATTTTTGACATGTAATTGTAGGATCTTGTAGTATGTTGGTTTGAAAAGATGTAGAAAAAAATTTCAGAATTTTCCACCATATAAATTGCAAGATATTAGTGTTTGAATTGACAAAAATTTCTTTCTTCGCCCTACAAAAAATTGGGCAGCTGCACTTTACAAGGTCACATTTTTATGAAAAAATGTCCAAAATGGTGGTTACTTTGGATTCATTCTTCAAAGCAAGTTGGATACATGCTTGAATATTTTTAAATCATTTGGAATTGTACAACATATACAAAAAAATAGTAATTAGAAAAAAATAGAAAATGACTCAAAATACTAAATTGTAAACATTTTATTTATGGAATTGAAAAATGCCAATCCCAAAGGTTAAAATGTTGTTATAAACAATTTACACCTACAATTTTGATTATTTTCCATAAATATTAAAAATTGAATTAAATAATGGATTTCAAACTTTTTTGTAGAGTAGAGATTCTATAACTAACCTCAAACTACCCCAAACTAAAACTCCTCTTAACTTCTGACTCAATGATCAAAATAGAATACTTCAAACTTTCCATTTAGATATAAATCTAAAGAAACAATTTTGAATTATTATTTTTTTTAAATGTAATTCTTAAAGAAGTGTTTTTATTGCCGAGGCTGCCCGCTGTGTAATGAAAACTATAAATCATACAATAACTTTTTGATTATGTAGTTAAAAGTTATGAAAATTGTTAGGTCTTAAAGATACTCATTGGGAAAATGTTGTGTGAAAATTTCAAAGAAAAAAAATAAAAACCACTCCTAGTGAGCTACCTGAAATCACTATGTTGCCAAAAAAATACAATTTGAGCATTTAGGGGTTAAGTAAACATGACTTAGATTATTATTTTCAAAATCATTTCTTTCACTTTTCTATAGTAGACACATAATTTTCTCAAAGAATTTTCGACATTATCATGAACCACAAATTTTTTTTTTTAATTTTTAATTTTCTTTGTGTATTTAAGATTAGTTACATGAAGAGTTTTTTTACTAAAGATAGACCAATACCAATTGCATTGGAAGTGTTTGGGAGGGGATCTAATTGCATTGTAGCATTGCCATAGTTGGTGATAGCTCTATCATTAGATGTTTTTCTCCATGTCTGTGGAGGGCTGTGAGTTCCCTGCAAGTTCCCAGCCTATTCAGCAGTGTTTGCAGCCTGTGCAGGAGCTGGCTGACGTGGCCGAACGACTACCACGTCATTTTTTTTTTCCAAAAAAAAAAAAAAAAAAATCTTCTTAGATTTGCATTTTAAAACTAATTTTTTTTTTTTTTTTTTTTTTCGAAAAAATCTGACACTGCTGCCGGGGAACAACAAGGGGAACAGGGCTGAAACGGCCCTCCAACCCCCCAAATCCCCTCTAATGGATAGCTAGATTAGAAATGCTCTTACCACAAATGTTTTTTTTTAATAAAGTTGCTAGATATCATCCTAGCTTGTGTACAAAATTATACTTAAGACTCATTATTCAATGCCATGGGGCCAATGTTAAGCACAACTAAAGCCAATCATTATTACACATATCCAACTAGGTTCAATACAAGTACTTATTTGCTTGTGATCATTAAGCAGGTTTGATGTAGAATCATTAATTCCTTTCATAATAATCTTGTTAGCATGGTTGGTTGTGTAATATACAACCCCTATATGCTTCAAAATGCAACACTTTTTCTAGCACAATTCAAATTTAACATAAGTCAAGCTAGTCTATTGTCTACAATGTAATACTCCCTCCATCCCAAAATGACTTGCAAAATGATCTTCTTGTTGACCTTCAATTTTTGTCCCAAAATGATCTTCCTCTTATGACGTGGAGGAAAAGCCCGTGAAATATAATATTTTCATGTGGACAGTGGCTAAAAGCTTGGATGTTAAGACTTTGGAGTAGTAATGAGGATCTCCCATGAATCGCATGAGCTATGACAATAATAGAGAGGTCATGTAAACTATCTAGAATTGAATGGTGTGATGACATCTGTCTAGGATCTAACTCTTTTGGCCATTTCATGCAAGTGATGTCATGTTTTCAGCAATTGCATTGAAGCCAAGGGCTTGTGCAAGTGGCATCTGATGTCATCTGACTTTGCAAGCCCTAGTTAGCAATTTCTCCAAACTTGAGACTGGGCTCCTACAGAACTGACATGTGCCTCCAGCTATGAATTCCCTGATGCCCAACAAACCTGGCTTGTTGAAATCCATAGATATGAGCCCGAATGGAAAGGTGACGGAAGAAGTTTGTTCATTGGAATAATTCTGGTGGACATAAAATATGGGCCAAAAAGTTGAGGACATGGACAACTTTATTGCGGGAACTATAGCCCATATGTAGGAAGTCAGAATATTACAACAGATGATGTGGAAACTGTAGGATCCAATGGCTAGTGGTGCTCCTCCAAAAAGGCCCCCAAAAACTACATTTCAAAGCTCCATAACTTCACTTTGAAAATGAATTCACAGCTCAAACTAGGAGGATAGTAGGAAAGCATTGTATTTTATTCATACCTCAAAACATAATTTAAAAATATTGATTTTAGACCTTAATCCGGAACATTTTGTCAAACAAGAAGATCATCTTGGGACGGGGGAATACTAATTTATCAAAATTACACTATTTTACATTAGTCCATAGTGAAGCATTCTTCTATTGTACTAATTCCCGTCCCCCCAAAAATCAACTTCACAAGACTAATTTTGCAAGACTAGTTTTTCTTGTGACGATAATTTTATGTCCTCTTCAATAGGATGAATCAATGTACTACCATATTTAGTGGTCAATGTCAATATTCTTTGCTGAATAATTAATTAAGTTTGGAAAAAACAATTCACTAGTGATTAATTAATTTAGCTACTGTATGTGACAGTTGTTCTGGCTGTATCCTCTCTACATCGCAAGCTTTATCCTGAACTGCTTGTGGTAAGTAATATTCAGCTGCTTCTTGTTCTGATGTGCGACTCGTCATCGTTAGGGGAACAGCTGTTTTACAAYTTATSGGTTACTCTGCTGAAATGTGCCTTGCTGTAACATTATGAGTGTTGTTTGCATCTCAAGAATAGAGTTTGACAAAAGTTGAGGTCTATCAGCTTTTCACGTGCTTTGCGCTCTGTGTTTCTTACAGGTACAATGAGATTGCTACACATGGATTTGTGGCTCTGAAAAGACAAGCAAGTGGGTCGAATGGTGAGCCAGGGTCTSSAGGCAAAGGGAAAGGCCCCAAAGTTAGTCGTAAGAAAAGCGACTCCGCGATTGAAAGGTTTGTCCATGAGCTATGGTCTTAKTTGCCCAAGCACTTGTCAACCCCTTATGGTGCAATATGTTATTTCAAACCACTTGTACGAGCGCTTTGAATGAGAGACTCGCAGAGTTCCCAAACATTGGATCAATTCATTAACAAAGAAATGTTTACAATGTTCCAGGATAGTATATGTTGCAAAAATATGCTCCTTTCCAGTGCACCTAATCCAGCCACTCATGTCTTCGATATTTCTTGCAAGTTGGGTTAAAAGTTTGCATTTGCTGAACGTTGTCTTGGAATCAGGCTTGAATATAGAAGTGTCTCTGGTCGATTCTGCCGTACATGTCTATGTTTTAAAGTCAAGAATCAGACTAAATGGGGTTTTCAATGTCATTGGGTSTTTACTGRCAATATCTGTTWMAGAMACTGACCGTTTGGGGGGAGATGTKTTATTTTCAGTCTGGTGCTGGGAATTGGAGAACAAATCTATTCGATAATCATGCTAACTGTCTTTTTTGCTGAGGTATGGAAATGCTTTCTTTGTGGCCTCCTGTTGGTCGCTACCTATCCTATGTACAAACTCTTGATCTSTCTGCCACATCGAAATAGTCTTGAGGGGGCGTTACTAAACGCTACTCTGCACTAAAGAAAGCTTCACCTATATGACACTAATCGCCGTCACTTTGTAGTGATATGATGGAAATTACAGTACTATCTAGCTTTTGGATATATTTAAAGATCTGATTTGATGGAGACCCTTGCAATTGATGTATTTGTGCATGTGGCAGGTGTCTCTACTGAGCTACCTTCCTTTAGTAGGTCAGCTACTGAAGTTTGTAGGCATGTCGTGGCTTTATGCGTACTACTGCTTTGAGTAAGCGATTTCAATCCTTGATGTATTTCCGTAGGACACTTTCGTTTGAACATGCGTATCACATTGTCCAGTTTGTATAGTAATATTTATTTACCTGATTTTTTGCATGAACGCAATGCTTTAGAGTAGCAGTTGTGATTTATCGAGTATGGTCTTAGTTTTAAGTGAAATCAGTTTTACCTCTCTATAAATCCTMTTTGAGTGTCAACTCATTGTAACCAACGTTTAGGAAATAATTCTATTTGTGACCCTTTCTCTGGGATTCTGAGCCTACCACAGGTGAAAAATATGATCAGACTTTGGATGGGCTCGGCTTATTCTAGTGGTTGTGACGTGGCATTTTTATCGGTGCTTGTGCAGTTACAAGTGGGGCCTTTGTGGTTGGAGTCTTGAAAAGCGTCTACTGTCCTTTGAAAGCAATTGGGCTTTCTTTGCAGGCTTCGGTGAGTGAAATTTAWTACAACTATAGTCAYGCCAARTATCGATTGTGCAGCATGTTATTTTTTTTAACATTGAAGAATAGTTGTACTGGAAGGGACGTCCATTCAAATCTATGTTCTCACTAAAATTTGGTTTGTTCTGGACGTTTGCAGGCAGCCCTTGTGTCTTAGCCACGTTTTTTCTCTCTCCATTGGTTGGTGGTGGGGTTATGGCTGTGGTTTTCCCAATTGTGAGTTTCAGACTTTCATTGAAGTCAAAATCTGTAGTTTTCCACCAGCTTGCCTCATTTTAATAAGAAAGCCATCCTGTAGTCTGTATCAGTCCGTTCTGGAGTTGAGCGTGGAAAGTGAATTTTTGAAATATTGTTTGGCAGAGTTTTTGAATCATCATTGGATGGATAAGGACAGAAGATTATATTGCAGGACATATCAGGCAATTAATTCTGCTTTTTTTCCGTGTTCTCCTTGGGGTATTGAATAATCTTATTAATTCTCTGTGCAGTTTGTGTTGGTTGCTACTGCATCTGACCCGGAGGCAGCAGTCAATTACTGCTTGGGCGGAAAAGAGTTAGGCTTTCCACATCTCCCCCTCTTCTACGTTGCGAACAAAATTACGTGAGCATCAAACCTTGGACCACCTTTAGTGGAAACTATATGTGCCTTGTCCACGTGAGATTGATTGTTCCTCATACTTTGATAGGTCTCAAAGCACTCTAATGACTCAGCACTGGCCTGGAAGTAGATAAATCCGCTCCAGTGCATAAGACCATTATGTGGGAGTTTTCAAAAATGGAAAARAGGTGATTGCTTTCTTTGATTTTYAAAAGTAAAATAAAACTAAAAGGGACATAGTAACAGGGTGTAGAATTGCTCTTGTGATCCAATGCACACAAACGRAAAMRATCGAGTCGATGTATRTTATAGAGTTTATGTTGAGTGGMAGAATGTGATGCAGCAACTTTGAGCTTTGATTCTATTTKTGAAACAGCTTGCTTTGTATCAAATGTATGCGTTGCTGATCATATTCTGTTCGCAGGGTTCCTTTGGTTCGGTTCCTYCAGACATATTGGTCKGCATCAGCAGTAAGGAAAAARACTCAATAACACACAAGCTTGCCGCAACYACAAGTCGTTTTGACAAGAAAAAATATTGTACATGATCGTGTTCTGGTACTTTGCCAAAGGTAGTATTGTATCCACAGGTAGAACTGCGCATTTTTATTGTCAAAGCTGGTGAGCAGATCACAGAGGTGCGTCTGTCCGGCCTAATCGACAACATGTTAGATTTTGTATATTTCTGTTAATTTGTCAAACTAACAGACAGCGGTGGGTGCTCTTAGTGCTTACATGCAACCGTTTATGTGAAAAAGGCTCTTTTAATTTGAAAACAGCTATTTATACTTAATTTTTCTACTTGTCTTCGCTTCTTTCCTTTGCTTCCACTATTAGCCTGTGATTTGTATCTGTTGTGAACAAATTATAAACCCCATGGCTGATGCAGTCCCATCAAATTTGGCGAGCATTGGACTTACATTTTACGTAGTCTTGTGGAAGCTTGAAATAGGCGATTTTACAGGACACACCAAGTGCTGACAAAAATATCTTAAAGAACATTTTAATAATCTTTGAGGAATTGAGGAAGTTAACTTGTGGCGGTGTCTCTCACGCCCTCCCTTTATGAATCACGGTTTTCCGGGGCGCGTAGTGACGACTTTTGGAAACGCAGGTGCAGAACTGAAGTGCGTGCGTTTTTGCTGTGGGAGTCTCGTTCGTGGGAGTTCGCTTTGGATCTGGATCTGGATCTGAGATTTCCGCTTCCTTTCATCCCCTCGCTTGTTGAGTGCCAAGACCTCGCTGCGGTTATATTTGGAGGGCTTGACGTTACCACGAAATCATGGCACACAAGCCAACAGGTGAGTGAGCGACCCAATTCTTGGCATTACCCCAAGCGCGGCTGATTCAGGGGTTTTAAACTTTTTAGTCTGTGTTAGCTGGAAACAGAGGTTCGAGAGGCTTGAGAGGCTTGAGAGGACTTCAGATCTATTTTGGTGGTGAGCTCGTTTACAAACCGGAGGTGGGTTTCTGAGTTTAAGAGTTCGCGGTTCGCGATCGAGGGTTTTGTTATGTCGGTCAAGGTTTGATGTCGGACAGTTTGTAGTTGGAGGGATTTCTTTTSGTCGAGATTTCTATGGATTTGGATTTGGGTGATTTTCGTTGTTTGCTAAGATTTTTGTGAATGTTTTTTCCTTTGTTGTAGCTTTGAAAGATCTGGTAGCTATGGCGCCAGATGACGCACCGTTGAAGAAGGCGCTCATCACGGGCATCACCGGGCAGGATGGCTCGTACTTGACCGAGTTTCTGCTCAAGAAGGGCTACGAAGTGCACGGCATTATTCGGAGGTCGTCCAACTTCAACACGCAGCGCCTGGAGCACATTTACATCGACCCCCACAATTCCAGCGCCCGCATGAAACTGCAYTACGGGGATCTGTCGGACGCGTCGTCGTTGCGCAAGTGGGTGGACACGATCTGTCCGGACGAGGTCTACAACTTGGGCGCCCAGTCTCATGTCGGGGTTTCCTTTGAAAACCCTGATTACACGGCTGATGTTGTGGCCACGGGAGCTTTGAGACTGCTGGAGGCTGTGCGTATTCACATTGCCAGCACTGGACGACAAGTAAGCCCACATTTCTGTGTTCWGAGCATGGCTTTTCTTGGTTTTGTCTTCTGGAATTTGTAAATCCTAAGCAATGTACCTAACTTCCMCTTGTGCCTTAAGTACCATACTGAGCATTCTTTTGCCTGAAGGAACATGACACATGACGTTTTTAGCCTAGAAATACTTACGAAACGTTCATTTGCTTCAAGTAGCATCATACTTAGCATCCTTTGGCTTTTGTAAGCTTGCACTCTTCATTTTTGAAATGGAAAGTAGCGTACTCTTCCTCTCATTCTGACATGATTGGCTGAGTTTTCAAGGTTGAATTTTATCGAGGGTTCTTCTTGTGCAACTCTCATTGGTGCTTTGCAATGCCCTTAACCTCTCAGTGTCCAAACTAAAAATACGATAGTCACCTTGGAAGCTAATACCGGTAGTCGATTATAGTAGGTTCCAAAATGTATTTTTACAGTCAGAAAGTGTAGGGTATGAACTCTTCTTTCTAATAACGCTTCGTACTACCTAAATCATGTATAGTAACTCCTTTGGTCATGAATGTGGCTGTTTGGGCACTTCGAGTTAGACGATAGTAAGATAACATGCAACTTCAGCTGAACRTCTGATATAATGAGCRTGGTGGATTTGTATTTTTGGACTCAGCTGAAGGAATGGTTTGTAACGTGTACTTGTGATTTATTATCTTTTGATTKGTTATTGWTTGGTTGTGTTTGACTCYCTTCAGGTGAAGTACTACCAAGCTGGATCATCAGAGATGTATGGTGCCACTCCTCCCCCCCAGGACGAGACCACCGTGTTCCACCCTCGCAGTCCTTACGCTGTTGCGAAGGTCGCTGCCCACTTTTACACTGTGAACTACCGAGAGGCTTATGGTCTCTTTGCTTGCAATGGGATCCTCTTCAACCACGAGTCGCCGCGCAGGGGTGAGAATTTCGTTACGAGGAAAATTACGCGTGCCATTGGTCGCATCAAGATTGTCCTCCAGAAGAAGCTTTTCCTTGGCAACCTCAAGGCCTCTCGCGATTGGGGATTTGCTGGAGACTACGTGGAGGGCATGTGGCTCATGTTGCAGCAGGACAAGCCTGATGACTATGTCCTTGCTACTGAGGACTCCCACACTGTCGAAGAATTTCTGGAAGAATCCTTCAGCTACGTTGGATTGAACTGGAAGGATCACGTGGAGATCGATCCCAGGTCAGTTGCTTTGCTAGTTCTGCACGCGTTGATACTGTAAAGTTCTCAACAGAAGGCATAGGTGTATTGCCTTGCACTGAAATCCTATGGATACTCTGCATTCGCCAGTGATGAGCAGTCGGTCTCTGATCTCAATCGCGTTTCGTTCTGTCCTGAATCAGGACCTTGCATGCTGTTCTACTGGGAGTTTAGTGTCTCTGCCTGCGAGTAGTTTGCTAGAAGAATGGGCAGAATGTTGCTTATTTTGAATGCTCCTATGCTCTCTATGGTTAACCTACACTCATACCTCTTTAATCTGACTGCCTAATAATTGTCTATCACTTCGTCTGAATGTGACAAGTGTGCAGCAGTTGATGATAGTGTGAAAATCTATTTTTATTTTATAATTGAATCACCAATGTCAAGTCAAATATCACCTTTCATTTGGCCCTTCTTTCAATATTTATTCCAGATAGCATTTGCGTTTTGATTCAACTTGTTATTTCACAAGGCCCAAACAAATAGTCTTCTCCCTATATTGGGGTAATGATCCCACTCAAGCCAACTTTGAGACTCCATGATTGTGTGCATTCAAATCACATTGAGTTGTCTTCTCTATAAATAGAAGTTTTGGTCCGACATTTTTAACTCCAAACTTGAGGTGCAAATATTTTGACCCAATTCTTTGTGGCTTGGAGTTGCAAGTGTTGGACCAAAACCTCAACATATCCCCTAAAGACCCAAGTGGCCCTTGATGGAGCATATGAATRTGTAGGCAAGCTTTTAAGATCTAAATTTTTGGTATGAATTTTTAAATCTTTTTTCTAAAAGCAAAAAATATAATAGATCTCCAAGAACATATATGTTTTTTCAATTAGTGCCAAAAAGCAAACATTTTCCCACCCTAAGTTCAAATAACCCAATTTTGAGCAACCAAAAAACTTACAAAAACTTGAAGTAGTTTTTACATTTTTTGTTATTAGATTATTTTTTTTTTCTGAAGTGGAAAGATTTGATTCATTAAATTTGGATCGTCGTTATAAAAATTATAGGCATGTTATTTTGTAGTCAATCAAAGCATCTTTTAGGAAAAAAAAAATATTATATTGAATTTGTTTGTAAGCTCAATTGTCACATTTTCAGCCCAAAAAATGGTTCATTGGTTTTAATATTTTTCCTAGAACAATCTCACCATTGAGATTAGCACATTTGAATTACGTTTTATAACTAAAATTGCTTTTATTTTTTTATTTTATTCTAAACCAATGTCTACTTGAATTTTTCTTAAATGAAAATGAGGGTTTTTTTCCTCAAAGTTTTTTGACTTTTTCCTAATTTCCAATCCACAATGCTAAAATTACATTTTTTTTAAATATATAGAAAACAAATTTAAATTAGCAGGATTCAATGACTTGAGAATCTAGTTTGGCAAGGTACGAAGACTGTTTTCTTCAATTTCAATGAAATATCTTGCAATCTAAGGGATACATTTTTTTGAACTTTCTTCCCTACATTCTTATAGTAGTATGCTTTAAGATTTTGTAGTTAGATAAGCAACACGAAATTAATTTTCTTTAAATTTTTGCTCTTCACGCTAGGAATAATAATTGTACAAATTGCTTGGCCTCCCAACATGGCCTTAGTACTTTAGGAGGTAAGAAAAATATACTTCAATGTGATTTGAGTTCATACAATCTTGACTTTTAATCATTTTCAAGAATATAACAATTGAATTTTGAATATGTATTGAAAAAAGGACCAAGTGAAGGAAAATTGCTGTAAGAAACACCTGCCAATTTTGACTCTAAATCACCCTTGTAATTGAGTACTAAGACTTTTGGAATAATTTTTTTTTAAATGAAGTAAAATATGGATAATTTTTAAAGAATTCAAATTATTAAGTGACTTTGTGAAAAACCAAGCCTAGAAAAAAATTCATCTTTAAAATTAGGCACACTCAAAGAGTGATGGAAAATACAAAAAATGTATACTTTGGAATTTGGTTTTTGGAAACTAATATTTTTTTTTAATTCCTAGAAAAAGAATTTTCTAACTTAATGATGCTCATTTTCATCTTTGGAAAAATAAAATTGTGTTTTCTCCACCTGAGTAAAGATAGTGCACTTTGAGCACATGTAGAAGGTGGATAGTTTATTATTTTTAGGAAATCCTATATGGACTTGTGTAACTTAAGTGAAAAGCCTTGTATCCCAATTTTGAGCTCCAAATTTGCGTATTTGGGTCAAAAATAATACTGAAATGGCTAAAAATAAACATCCAATTGGGTCTATTAGAAAATAATAAAATAATTTTTTTTAAATCCAAAAAATTATTCAACATTTGCAACAATATACACTGACAAGGGTTTTAAAAGGGAACCATACCAATAAATTAACGTTTCTTATTATATAAATATCTACTTTTGGTGCACATAAATAATTATTGAAGTGTTTGGAGGTTGTACATCATTTTTCAAACATCTACAATTTTCCACAATAAGTCCCTTTAATTTTTTGGTTCCCTTAATTCAATATACATGTATCTTTATTTCAAATGTCATATAAAACAAACAAACAATGCAAAAATTATGAGCAAAAAAAAACTTGTCTGAAGTCAAGGGGACCAAATAAAAGACAGGTATTTCTTGTAATCATCCAAGATGACAATTCAAGACTTACATGAAAATTCCATCATTCATAAAATCAAATTTTTTGATTGAAATATAAAAAGCCTAGTGAATTAGTTTAACTATGACTCTATTGCTTCATAATCATTATGTATGAGACTTTGATGTGCTCAACTTTGATGCTCTATTAGGCCTTTCAATTGTGATCTTAATCATATACATAACAATTAATGACCTTCACTTTGATGCAGAGTTTTTTAATGGCTCAAGCTTGGTTTCAAGACGTATGATGCAAAATATAGTTTGTGCAGCTGATGCAAGAGCACCATTTCCCATGTCAAAAGTGCGCAAGCTAGTGTTTTACCAAAGGGTTGACAAAGAGACCTTTGTAGAAGAATTAGAGACTTTGAAGCAAGCGGTGGCTGATCAAGCTTATCACTTCCAACTTCATAGGGTTCATATACACAATCTTCGAGTTCAACATTAGTTAGTCTTTTAATCCTTTGAAAATCGGTAGACTCATTCTACATGACCGAAAACATGAGCGTAAAGAGAAAGATCGATTCCGTGATCGAAAGCTTCGAATAGGTAGAATAAATGTCTTCCGAGTGATGGAGTACACTTTCTAGCGCGGGTTGCTCGTTGCCTACAACGCTCACTCTAAGTTAGCTATTGCTGCCTACCTTCTCTAGCTACTGCTGTCTACTCAAAGAATTGATTATACCGGTAATCCGCGGCCAAGTCTTGAACCGCGACTGAACCTTTGTTCTTGGTCTTCCGATGGCGTCTGCGTAGCCTGCAACTCCTGCAATTAGCACCGGCGTTGCTGAATCGGCCAGTTAGTAATCAACTACTTGTCGTCGATAATCATCTCATCACCTGTGGTTTTGTAGTTTCTGCGACTGAAATAGCTGAAAGCTTGTTTCAGTGGGGCTAAGAACGAATCAACTCTTTTGGGCTAGTGAAACAAATTGATACAAAATGGAAGTTACAAGGCGCCAACAGGCACCGGAGATTCTGATCGCTTCGAATGTGATCCCTCCGCAGTAATAAAACATCGACGTCCGTTAGCAAGCGCGGTTTCAGACTTGGAGCTTTGCAAAGTCCTCGGTAAGTTCGCAAAATCCCGCAGTAGTGTCGACAGACCCAGCCGGTGAAGAGAAATTCGTGAGACATAAATGCCTGTTGCGGAGTCAAGTTGATATCATCTCACATGGGGCTATATATGCAAGACGGCATTGCGACTCGGCCGCGGGCCATGGTGGCCCTGTTCCAAATCATACCCATCCGAATTCGACGGTGCGTGACGACTAACATCAAACTTCTCCCCATCGCCCCACAACGCGTACGCCTCCTCGCCATGCTCCGCATCATCCCCCACCAACAAATGCTCCTCCGACATCCGCAGCGGCATTACAGCGCCAATGGCGAAAATAATCAACGTCGTCGCCACGATATTCCACCCGATGACGAATCCCGCCCCCGCAATCTGCTTCAGCACTTGGACACCTCCGTTCCCACCAAAAAACAAGCCATTGGAGTTCGTCACAGCTAAGCCCATGTACTCGCACAGCTTCGGCTCCGCGAACAAACCCACACAAATGCCCCCGAGGCAGCCCGCCACGGCGTGAGTGTGGAACACCCCGAGCGTATCGTCCACATTCTGCAATAGCGACCATCGTTTGTGCAGCCACATCATGGTCCACCACGGGATACTCCCAGCCAGGATGCCCATCACGAGCGCCGCCCAGCCTGGAACAAACCCCGCGGCAGGCGTGATCGTCACCAACCCCGTCATCATCCCCTGCACCGCCCCGATCACAGACGGCTTCCCGAACACCAGCACATCCAGCGTCGTCCATGTCAATAAGCTCGTCGCAGCGCAGACGTGTGTGTTCAGCACAGCCAGTCCCGAAATCAGATTCGCACTGAAAGGCGCGCCACCATTGAATCCCGACCAGCCCAACCACAGCAACCCCGCGCCTGTCAACATGAGCAACATATTGTTGGGAGGAAACCTTTCGCGATCCTTTGGTAATCGTGGTCCGACCCAAAAGGCCGCGACGAACCCTGCGACACCRGAGGACACGTGAATAACGTACCCGCCGGCGTAATCGATCACCCCCCATTGCCAGAGAAAGCCGCCTCCCCAGACGCTGAAYGCGCCCACGGTGTAGGAGAATGTGAGCCACARGGGRACGAACACCATCCACGCGCGGAAGCTCATGCGTCCCAGGAYCGAGCCCGCGAGCAAGATGACCGTGATGGCTGCGAAGAAGAACTGGAAAAGCACCATGTCCGCCATGCCATACTGGCCTCGCAGTTCAGGGGTTTCGACCGTGCCGTTGTGGTAGTAGTGAATGGTGGACGGGAGCTGGGCTTGATYGAGAAGGTAGACGTAGCTCAGAGTCGTCCCCGCCTTGCCCCACATTGGCAGCAGCTTCTCCCCGAACGACATTTTGTATGCCCAGGTCACCCAGCACAAGAGCGTCGCGGCGAACGCGTAGAGCGCCATGAAAGCTGAATTCACGGCCCATTTCTTCTTCACGATACTGCCATAGAGGATGACGAGACCCGGCATGGATTGCAGACCCACGAGCGTGGCCGCAGTGAGCTGCCATGCGTTGTCGCCGCGGTTGAGCCAGACGGGCGAGACGCCGCCCGAGTTCACGTAAGCAGAAGGAACGGTGGTCGACATCACGGCGGCTTACGATTCGAATTTCCCGCAATTTGATCACCGTCAGTTTCAGTCGTCACCGCAGAATCAGAATACGCTGCTACTAACCCGACATTGCAAGCGAGAATCCGTCATCGAAAAACCAATAATCTCTTCTCAAAGCTCGTCTGCCATTTAGAAACGACACCAGCATTAGCAACGATTGTCACAAACCTCGCGTGACGATCGACTCAAAAAGCTCACAACTTGGGTGGCGACTCAGAAAAATCCAAACTTGGGATTCGACACCAGAATCTCTGTACTATTGATCCCCGAATAGTTGCATTWGATGCAAATGCAGACAGGCACGTGATTACAGTGTCTGAGTGAATATAACGATGAGCATTAAGTCGCGAACAATTTTACAGATTGACACTTCTTCACAGCTATTGATCCCCGAACTGTGGAATTCCATTGATCAATGCAAATGCTGATTGGTACATGGTTGCAGTGTCGGAATCCACGTACTTAAAGTATCAGCACGCAAGGATTGATAACAACGAATCCGGCATCAAAACTCAACATTCGATACCCAGAGGTTCTASAAAATATAGTAATATGTTGCCCGAAAATCAAGTCTATCAATGCAACACTGTTGGATTGCTTCCACAAACATGGACTGAAGGTACTCTTGCTAGCTTGCGTTGCGACCAATGCGCACTTCGGACTACTACCTTAGCAGCCTCAAATGGACTTCCGTTGGAACTAATCTCACTCCCAAATGCTTCGTACCGACCCAGCTGGTGTGAGGCTGCTCCAGATTTGAGCTGTGAGCGTCTTGTCAAGACCATACCAGCCCACCGACGACGACATGAAGCTCTTCCGGCCGTGAGTTCGCAGCACTCGTAGCACCATCGGCATGAGAAGGAATGCTCCCTCGTTCTACGAGCTGTAGACGAAGATCACCAATGCCAGGACGAAGTTCCTCGCTGCAAGGCGGAAGACCACGGCCGAGGCAAAAGAAAGCGTCGGCACGGAGAGTCGGTTCTTATTACAAGTCAAGAGTGGCGGGGAGAAGCTCCGCTCGCGCGCACTCGTGAATGCATCCTCGTTTCCGTGGGTCTCTCTTCCTTTCCTTGTTTTAGCTTTTACAGAAGTAACTTACACCAGGCGCAATGCGTTTCGCCAGTTGTGAAATCTACAGTGTTTCCAATTCTACCGTTCACGGATCCGTATTCGTAACTGCCTGTGGGTCAAAGTGATTAGCGTTTTGGAAGGAAAAGAAATCTCAGAAATCTTGCATTTCCAGAGTACACGGACATTCCAATCTGCACTACTGTAGTTCCAAATAGTGTGGTTTGGGTAATTAGAGTGACCCACACTATATACTGTATCCGGACAAATCAGTGTAACTGTAATCTCGTAACCACGGTAGTTTTTCAGTACATACCGGTCCAATCACAACCGCCACTGTCGTTGAAACTCCAGAATAGCATCAGTTGGCAAATCTACCCACAATCATCACCCCTAAACCGAACCGCTCCGTCCGTCTAATAAAAAATGTACGCAGCTAGTCGCCGCATACTCCTCATCGACGGCTTCCCACGCTCCAGGGGAAGAGATCGACGGTGGAAGCTCATCAAAGAGTACAACTACTGTAGCCCGGGGACGAGTAGGTGAAGTCTACGGCTGCGATGGTTCCAACTGCTTTCATCGACGGCGACCAGGAAGTCTCGCTTCATCCGAGGCGTCGCGTAACAATGCCATTGCCCGCCTGGTGAAGAGACTTTGAAATGCAGGCTGGAAGGGTCGGGTCGGGTCGGGTCGGGTCAGTCAAGGGGTTCGGCTGCCAGCCAAAGTTGTCTCTCTCAGTCCTCATGACATTGGTGGCATTTTCACGAGCTTCGGCGGAACCCCCGGAGGCTCAAGGATTTCAGCCAGCTGCAGATCAGAGCAAACTGAAAGAGACTGGTGGGGAATTTAATGGGAAACAACCAATGATCGGAAAAAACCGGCAGTTAGTTCAAAGTTAGCTAGTGGATTTGGGAAAAAAACTGGTTGCAATTTTTTTTTTTTTTTGAAACATACAACCCTTGTGGGTCTTAGCAAGACAAGCATGTTGAAGAACACACTGAGAGGGGTTTCTGTCAGGTAGAGAGGCTGATTTCACGCCAGGTAAACCACCTGACATTGTAAGGTATCGCACCCGCAATCACGCCGTTCGGTTTGGGTACCTTACCACCATCATCCGGTAGTCTAGGGTCATTTCGGACCAAAACTGGTTGCAATTTGAAAACATCGTCAAAAATGGGTGAAAAAATCTATAAAATTCTAATATGATTAAAAAAAATAGAGAAAATAACCGGACATTGTGCTTGAAAAATTGGTCAAATTTGGAAATTGAAGGAAATTAGCCGGTAAAACTCCAAAAGTTTCTAGAACACTGGAAACAACTCACTGGATTGGTATTTACCTTGCTGAGAATTGTTTTGTTTCCGTTAATTAGTTGCATTTGTCTCTGTCAATTACCCAGCACCTCAATTAGGGTACATTCATGTCCCATTTCCCTGCAGTGGGAATTGTAGTGCATACCATATGATTGATCAGCTGGCTTGGATATTCTTTTCCGTCATTGACTGAACCCTGATTAGGAATCGGCAATTTTTCAATTTTTTATGGGAGCTAATGAAGGAAATCAAAAAAGAAAATGAAGGAAATCCAGTTTATTGCAGGGAAAAGCACCACAATTTTTTATGGGAGCAAATGAAGGAAATCCACTTTATTGCAGGGAAAGCACCGCAAGGCCCCCCATGTGGAGGTATAATCCTCTGCTATATACCTAGGGGAGGCCATTTTAGTTATAATAGAAGCAATTTCATTGGCTGGTCTGATTGTAAGAGAGTAGGTTGTGAGATTGGAGGTGTCCTGATTGGTTGCTAAGGGGGGCAGATTTTGAGGGAGCAAAAGGGACCCCCAATGAAGGTTAAGAATGTTAGGCTACTTACACCGGGTGACAATGTTGCCACCCTTGCCTGGGGCAAAAAGTTAGGAGTTATTAGTAGGAATCATGTCACACTGAGAGACTTGCAACAAGACGGAATTGGCTATTTTGAGTTATATTGGCAATTTTGGGTTTTAGTGCAATTGTATTCACTTAAAGTTATTAATTCTTGTCATAATTATCAACAAAAATCCCGCGTGTGTATTTTCTTTTTTTGGCGATTGGAAAAATGTCGATTTAATTGCAATTGAACTGCAAGGCTCCGAAAGATTGGTCCACATATGTGAGGTTGYTGGTAAGGTGTGAATGTAAGTGGTTGTTGTGACATTTTTTTTGGCTACCCCCTCTCCCGTGTGTTGAGTTGTTTTGGGTATAACTTTTGTTCCTGGGCATCAATTGAAAAAAAATTATAATCCCATAAACTTAATTAGTTTTTCTATAATCAAAAAAAATTTCAAAAAATCAGGACAAAAATTGAGACCATATGTACATGCCCAAAATCTACTTTGTCCATTGAACCGACACATGGTTCTTTAGGGTTTAAAGAGTCCGTGTGTTGTTGTAGCAGCACAACAAGATTTTTGGAAGCCGGGAGCTCTCTCATGTTATTATGAAATGTAGGTCTTGTCTGCTACATTAAATATTTCATATCGGAGGATGAAGATTCTGTCCAAGGTCAGTCCCTCAAGTGGTAATTCTTTAATTTTCGAAATGGTCAAGAATTTTATTTTGTAGTCTGCTTACAAATAGGTCGGGGAGAACTGGCCCCCTTGCTCAGCCTCTCCAAGTCATTCCAAGGGTGCAAGTAAAAATTCCAGGGTTTTCCCTAGTGGCTTTCCTAGTGGCTGAGCGAGGGGCTTAGTTCACCCCGGCCTTACAAATGCGTAAACCATTGCCGGGAAATGCGCCTTTCATTGCCCGGAAGGATTCTACGTAGCAAGTAGGGTTTCATGCCCGTATTGTCCAATTACGTAGGCAAAATTGCATAATCGGGCATTACGGATTTTTCATCCAAATTTTTTTCAGTCATCCAAATTGTTGCATTTCTCGGCAGTGGCCAACGGCCCGAGGAGGAGGGCATTGCATGCAAAAGAGTGCCTCCTCGTCAACCCTTTTTTTCGCAGGCAATGCCCTCTTTCTAGGTCATTGCCCTAGACGGAGAACCCACAATAATCATGGGAAGGTTCTTTATATAATATTTACTTTGTTGAGAATTCTTTTGTTCTCATTTTTTATAAAAAAATTTATATAGGCATTTCAGTAATTCAGTGTGGCTAGTGGTGAAGATCCCAGCAATGAATGAGCCAATGCTAAGGTAGGCAAACCCAATACCAACCATTACCCAATACCACCCGAATGTAAGACCCTTGTTGATCTCAGATTGAGAATCTATGATGGAAGTACATGCCTTAACTTCACAACAAGTGAAGATAAGGCATGTACTACTATTATAGATTCTYACTCTAGGATCAATGACAMCC
>VACF01000143.1:29110-73043 GCA_006891605.1 Pleurozium schreberi
TWGGTTGGTATTGGGTCAACGGTTGGTATTGGGTTTGCCTACCTTAGATACTGATGAGGTGATCCAATGCCAGTTAGACACAATTCACCAGTCAAGTCTATAGTACCCCAACGAGCCGAATGCAGAGGTGGTTTTGCCCCTGTGGCCCTGTGTTTTAACCCTGGAGATAACACTAGAATTTTTTATTTCTCATGCATAATTTTTTTTGCAATTTTTGACTTCATATTTGCAATCAGAGGACCCAAATTAGCTAGTAGAGGTGTTAATCACAAGACTATTACGGCACAAAATAAGGGTCCTTTTTTACATTCACCCATTGTTACACCTCCGCATTTGGCTCGTTGGTGTACTATAGACTCGACCGTCTGCAACTAAACTGACTCAATGACGAATGAAAGCATTTTTTTTTTTTTTTCAATTTCACATGGGAACGAACCATTCTTAACTAATTACAGTAATTCTCTCTTGTATCCCACATTCTCACCTCCACGTCGCCCGGAACGCGCAAACCGCCGATGCATAGGCAGCGTCCGATCGATCGAGCACTTCACAGCAATCTTCACACATTGGACGCTGCAAAGCCAAGACAGGTGTTTCTTGCAACTACCCACTTATACCTTTCTAGTGTAATGTTGTCATAAAAAAATATTTTTTTCTTCCTTCATGTCATGGTTATGTTAGGAAATTTTGTAGCCATGTTAGAAAATGTTGTTCATGCTTTAGGAAGTAAGATGACCATTATCGAAACACTTTTTGTTGATTTGAGGTAGTCTATTCATCTATTGATTCTATTGGGCAAATGAGGTTTGAACCCTAGTCTCCACTACAAAAGCCATGAGTCTTAGCATTCAATGTCTAATCCCACCTTGTTATTCCATATATATTCCTTCATATTCCTTCATATTCCTTGTTCAATGGTGAGGGCATGTACTGTAATTTTGTTTCCAAGGTCATTTTTGACTCCTTTCTCATGTTTTTTTAACCTACCGCTTGAAAAAATTGCCACATGGGTAATAATTCACAAAAAATTCAGAAATTGGATGGATTTTAATATGGAGAGAAAGGATATAAATATAAAAAATGGAGTAGGTTTGGACTTTGGGCTTGGACTTTGGCCTTTGGAGGCTTCACACTATGGTTGGCCGAAGGCTGTAATTCCTAGTTTTTATGGCCTATTTATTGCTCATTTCCTTGAACTCTCACCAAAGTTTGGCCACTCAATCCCATGGCCTCTTGACTTGGACGGCCATAGTGTGAAGCGGCCCTAAACACTACTTTGCATTCAATTTACGAGCCTATAACCCAAGCAAGGGCACTAGATGGTAGATAGTTTGTCTATATTTATATCAATAATTTCACAAGTTTTTTGTACCAGTAGTTAGCATTTGTTTTATATGATTTAATGGTTTACCAATACTTTACTAGTACTAAGTCTTAATTTCTAGGTTTAATGTACAAATGGGTGATTGCAAGAAAGACTAGTATTATTTTGCATCACACTTGGAGTGACGAAGTTGTCATGTGCTATAACTTTTGAAGCATGAATCCGATGAATTTGAGATTTTTATTGGAGATGGCTCATTTGATAGTTATCAAATCCTTTGGTTTTCAAAAAAAAATTCAAAAATCATTTTATATTTAAATTTTGATTTAGCTAATTTGTCACACTTTGTGGTTTAGGGGGTTTTAGTACCATTTGGGAGTACCCAAATTAATGATCTAGAGCTAAAATTTGTGGTGTCTATTCCGACACTAGGCACGTATGTGCCTACCAAAGTTCACTAAAAAAAACATTATTTTATAGCCTTTACATTCATGCAAATAAGGCTTCTTTGGGCACACAATTCTAAACATTGAAAATGGTTTCAAGATCATTCTTTTGGTGAAATCTCTTCACCATGAGGTCTTTTCAAATGGCCAAGTTTTAGTTTTCAGAAAAAAAATCCCTATTTTTTACAAATTAAAATGTGAAATTATAGCAGAAGTAACTATTTTCATGAGATTTTGCACTTTTTTAGTTCTCCTTCTTGGAGAAATTTTCTATTCTTTTCCTTTCTAGGGTACCTTCTTCTTAAAGGTGTGTAAATTAAACATATTATTTTCTTTTAAAAAAAAAAACTAATTATAAAGTGTTCCCAAAAAGAAATGACTATTGTACAAAATGCTATGCTTTTTGGACCCTCTTTCTTGCAATGACCCCAATATGTATAATACCATAATATTTGTATATGCTTCAATAATTTTCTAGTACTTTATGGATATAAATGCTTATTAGTTCTTTAAAAATACTTAACGTTTTAAAGATAATCAAGTCTACCTTATTGCTATATTGGTATTTTTCCATGGCACTTTGCGGTTTGTAATTTGGATCAACTTTCAACATGTGGTGGCAATGTGCAATTAGAGGAATATGTTTTGTTTTTGTAAGTTGAATACCCTTAATCCCTAGGGGGGGAGGGTATTTTCTCAATGCACCAAAACTACTAAGAACTTGAGCAATTTGTTTCTTCATTTCTTCTTGAGATTGCAACTGTAGGATCTTTACATTTCACATTGAAAGTGTGCATTTCAAAAGATTTCAGATTATTTGATTGCACATTTTAGTAGACATTTAAGTTTGACATTTAATTTAGATCAATGAAAAAATAGGGCATTAGACTTTGAATGAACATATCTTAGTGAGAATTTTTTAACATGATGACCTTTCTTAAGCTTAATGAATGCTCATAAGTGTTTTTTACAACATTTTAGTCATTTTGTAGTTTTTAGTGGGGCTTGCAATGTACAGTGATCATTGAAATTACAATAATGTTTGTAAGAAAAACAAGAATGGACGCACTTGTCTAATTTTGTTGAACTCCTTGGATCTACCCTTTTTGAGGAGGGCAACAATCACATTGGTTGGCTGACTTAATACTTCACGCCCAAAAGTCCATGCCCAAACTAGACCAAAAAATTGGAGTCATGAACTACACTACACTTCAACTTTAAGAAATTACACAAGATGGAGTTCAACTTGGAATTTAATGAAACTAGTATTATTGGATTGATAATGTAGTCTATTTACTAAACATAATTTCTATTGAAAAAAAATCTCAAAACCTGAGAATGAACAGATCAAAAAGAGGGGCAGCAACAAAAAAAAAAGAAGGGGGCACTGAAGTCATTAGGGATAAAGCTAAACTTGCTGGTGCGTACTGTATGGGGTTCTGTTCCGCAATCTCGTGGAATAAGCAACAAGGATTGAGTGCTCAATCCAGGACTGATATGATGAGCCATGATCAATATCTTGCCAAGAAATTAGGAAGCATCACATGTATGAGAGGAGGAATTATGAAAATGAAAGAAGCAAGGGGAATGGACAAAATCAATTTACAGAATGTGTCAGAAGACTACCCTTAACTCCTTCAAATTCTTAAGATCCTAATCAAAATCAAGGCATTGTGTAAATTTTCCTGGACTTCCTGTAATTTTCTCAAGTTTGAAACTAAAAAATTGAGGAAAACGCAGGGACAAAAAATTGAGGACTACTCTGAAAAAACCCTATCTCATGGTTGTGTAAGCCCCCTCACTTTCAACGACAAAGCCACTATGCACCCACTAACTGTACACTAATGAACACAGAAGGACACATTTAAAAAAGTTAATCTCAATCATAAGTTTCCATGATCATCCTCATGATTCTAATAAAGCAAAGTAAAAAATATGCAGGGCTCCAGAATCCAGACACCAAGGATGACTACTCAGGTGACAGTACAATACTGTACAGTACATTCAGCTTGCAAAGAATAGGGACCCCATGGATTTGCAYAAGGACACATGTCTCATCAGGAAGACTCACTTAGCATTTGCTTCAACTGCACTAGGATATTGCCCATTCCAGACTCTGGTACATGAGCAACGAATTCCTGCCACTGCTCCCCACACCTGCACACATCAAATATTGAGATTKGGTACCCAGTACATCAGTTCCTGAACATATCTGCAGGTTGGGTTTTCACCCATGGAATCTTTTTTAGTATGAAACTGAGCAATTTCGGAAACCCATCTCCTCTCTCATCATTAGAGTGAGTAGAAGGCTCTTATACATGTATCTATTCTCCTCCTCTAATCACTAGAAATATAACAGTCTTTAGCCATAACAGCACTGCATCCTTTCTACTTACGGATGCAAAAGATATTGCAAGTGACAAAGTACTATTCCTGTGCAACAATGCTTACTTCAAAATCTGTCTTCCATTCCTCAACCTTCATCAAGGTATCATAACAGATTCAGCACATCATGGCCTGCTTCAAGGTGGGCAAAGAGTCTCCCTAAAGAATTGTCATGCAGGTCATCRCAGCATGATGTTGCAGATATACCTGACTTAATATAATTTAAGGGTCACGGAATTACTTTCGTAAGCTTAATAGCAAAATCTCACTCACCTGTCCCTCAAGATTTTTACTTGTACTTCACCAAGAAGATTTTGTCCTTGCCTTATCTGTACCAGTGCTAAAAATGACAAGTCGCAGTTCTCCTCCATAGCAGTTCAGTGCATTCTGCATCCCTGATATCAGATATGTTCAATCCTCTTCTCTGGTTGTTGTTAGTCCAGAAGTTTACTCAAATATTGTAAGATTACAGGAGCGCTGTCTACTCAGTATTCACTAATCCAGCACCGTTCTCCTGAGGTCGATCATGAGCGTGAGGTGATACTCGCCTGATGCCTGAACATCAGGTCATGGATCCAAGCAATGGGGATCACGACATGAATTACAGCAGCCTCCAAACAAGCAAAGTCGTCTGTTATCTACCATCGCTACCGAGGAGGATAGGCAGGGAATCAGATCCAGTGGTAGCACTTGGCTGCGACACAAACAAAAGGAGAAGTTTTTTTGTTAAACTAGAATCCTATAATTATAGAATCTAGTTAGCGGATAAAACACATGCAGAACGATCCAATGACAACTGAGTAGATATGTAATCTTTGAAAGAATATGAATGTCCTCATTAATCAGATACGGAGACATTCTGAGACTAACAATTCCTGTAGGTCCTACTCATCTTAATATACTCAAACTAATATCATCTTGGTAAACTAATATGACCATGACAGACATGCAACGGTGAGCAAACTTTAAAATGTAATAAAAGTACAGAATTATTACATGCTCCCTAATGCTGATATGACCACAATCTTCATCTGCATATGCCAATGACACAATCATGCTGATTCCAGAGAGTTTTACACTAAAACTTGACAAAATGCACCATTCCCAACCAAACGACATTGAGGCTCATCTCTCCATGCTTGGAGCTTTAAACAAAAGGCCATGCAGCAAGCTGAGTTCCATGCCCCCGTCTTTCAATCTCCTTCCATGCAAGCACAAAGGAATTCTTCAATGCCCAGARAGAAGCCTTGCCTCTGCATCTTCAGTCTCCACGGGCGATGAGGAGCCCGAATCATCGGCCACTGGCAAGACATCCGCCTTTGAAGGCGGATCCATATACTCCAGCCATCCGTTGGCCTTAAGGTACTTGAGAAGCGGATAGGTCAGGAAACCAAGAATTAAGAGCCCAACGCTTACGACGACGGTTTTCCACGAAGCATAACACATCACCAGAAGCAAAAGCCCTGTCGCTGGTACTGACATCAAAGTGACACCGACAGTGCCAAGTGGTACTCGGTAGGGCCGCACTAACTCCGGTTGCGCCCATCGCAACCACACAAAGGCAGCGAACTCCAGAAGCATGCCGATGCAATACAAAAAGTTGAGAAACTCCACAATCTCTTGAAAGCTCATCCAGGAGAGGAAAATCACTCCTGAAGCCGAAAAGAGAATTCCAAGGATCGGCGTCCCGTACTTGGACCGCTTGGCGAACACCTTGGGCAACAATCCCATCTCTCCCATTCCCAAAAGCTGAAACGAGTCGCTACTCATTTCCGCTTCAAACAAGCCCATGTTGGACAACAGAGCTGCCGCTTCAATCCACCACTTGAGGAACGAACCCCCAATCGCTAGTGCCACATCTGCGAAGTATCCATCTTCCCACTTGGCATCGTCTCCCTTCAAGGCTCCAGTCCCCGCCAGCAAAGGCACCACATAACTCACAATCACTAATAAAACGGCCCACATAAGAGCCTTCGGAAAAGTCTCCTGCGGCTTATCCACTTCCCCTGCCAACGTGCTCGCGCTGTCCCAATAATTCAAGTTCCAGAACAGCGTGTTGAAATAGGTTCGCCAGTTCACTTTGCTGAAGTTCACCACCGTCCATCTCTTTGGACGAATCTTCGGAACCGACATCAACGTCAGAACGAGGAATGGCAAAAGAGAGAATCCCGTGAGAAACACCGCCGTGATGCCCACAATCGTCAATCCTCTGTAATTGAGATAAGTTAGCAAGAAGGTGATCACCAGCAGGGCGACCAAACGCGTAGGTCCATCAGCAAACACAGGCACGGCGCGCTTGAAATAGTCCAGAAACAGAACAGGGTACAAGGCATTGTCTGCAACGCCGCTAATCCACTTGCACCACCCCTCCTGGAAGCCCCAAAAGTCGCCAAACGCAGCGCTGATCCACAACACGTAGCCTCCATTCTCAGGAAACGCAGTGGCGAGCTCCGCTGTGATCAGAGCTTCAGGGATGCTCCAAATGAAGGGGAAMACCAAGAAGCCGAGGATGGCGAGCAGAGGGCCGCCGGCTTGAACGCTATCCTCCACCCCAAAGGGACCGCCGGAGACTTCGTAGAAAATGAGGGCAACAAGAGGCAACACGCCCAGCTTCGGACCATTCTTCTTCCCGTGGGGGTCACTGATGAACAACTTGGGAGTTGAGGGAGATTCGGACCTCACCTCCCGCAAAGTAGGAGGCGAGTCCCCCATTGAAAGTCTACGCTTATGGATGCCGCATGGGGGGGATGCAGAGCGAGACCCGAGCTCCACCCCCTCTACTTCAATCTCCGTAGTGGCGCTATCAACCCCTCATGGGGCCCTCTCCACGCAGTTGGAGCCTTCTAGATGCGTAACCTAAACAGAACATCGCAAGCAGAGAGTCTTAAGGCCATTAGACATGCAATCAACACTGGTAGTAGTACGATCACATCACGGTCTCTGTAGCTTCCCAAACCCAAACCCCTCACCCTCACCGTCACCCTCACCCCCACCCCTTCTCTCTCCGGAGACGAAGGACTCCTGCTACATGCATCCATAGCGGTCGCTGAATGCGAACCCTAAAAAGAAACTCCCTCGAAGCACGAGCACATCGACACGGGAGGCCAAAGATGGAAACACCCAGTCCTCTACCATTCTACGATCGCGTCATGCAGCAAAGACTCCGTCGACAAACCCAAGAATAACAAAATCCAAGATACAGACAAGGTTGAAGTCCTTACCACCCAATCGACCAGAAGAACCCCGAATTCAAAATTCAACCACGGAATGTGCGATCGAACACCTGTCAATCGAACGAAAGTCAAATCCGTCAATACCCAACAAACCCAGGAATAAAAAAACGCAAAGAACAGAACCAGGGCCACAATGTCCGCATGCTCACCACCCAATCGACCAGAAGAACGCAGAAAATTCAAAATTCACCCACGGAGTCCTCTATCGAACACCAGAAACTGTTAMAAAAGTCGYGTASCGGGATCCGGTTGTTGCAGTAGTGTTGCAACGGGAGAGGGCAGGAACATGGACTTTATGCACGCAACCCTAAAGAGTAAAACAGACTCTGAAGATTCTGAAGAACATCGAATGATGAGATTCAGGAGCAGGAGAGAGAGATACTTTCCAGGGAAGGGAAGAATCTCGACTGCACGTAATTAGGTGAGGCAGGCGAGAACTAGGAGAAGAGGACGGCARCCGGGAGGGCTGCACGAAAAAGAAAAAGGGAAGCGAGAACAGAAAAAAGGTTTCTGCCCCACGGGAACCACATGCGTGTAAAGCCTTCCTTTTGTGTCAGGTCTGTCCTGGCTGCGGTCCTTGAAGGCCGCATGTTTGCAGAAATTCTTGGGAATGTAAGCATGAAATGGTTTCCACTAACTTAGGKYCGCTTTACACGTAGAGGCTAAAGGCGGGCCTCAACTACGCATTAACCCCTAAAAGCCCAAGGGGTTTGGACAAAACACAAATGTGTTATAAAATATACATTCTACACATTTTTTGAAGTTTGCATCAAAGAAGTTTATGTGAAGCACAAAAAGTAGAAGATATCCGTACGGTCAAAATTATAAAATTATTTTCAGATTCTCTTCAAATGAATTTTGAAGATATAACTTCAAAAATTCACCAAAAATACAATTTCTATCCTTAACACTTGAATTTTTTTTTGATTGGTCAAAATAGTGGTTTCTATAGAATTGTAAAAAAATGCATAAGATCTGGTCATAAAAATTTCAATTAGTTCCTCAAATAGTAAGTTTTTCAACACTAGAAAATTCTAAACACATTGTGCTATTTCTCTTATGATTGTTTTTTGACCGTAGTGATCTTAGTTTTGAATATAAATACGGAAAGACAACCCAATATTTTCAAGGAAAAAAAAAAAAAAAAATTCAAAATATTCTGCCCATTTTTTCTGCCCAAAAATTCTGCCCGTAGTCGGGCAACGACCAAAAAATGGTCGTTTGAACGCTTAGGGGTTAAAATAAGATTATAACAGGGGCCAATTCTCCCATACGTAAAGGCCTTGAGGCCATGAAGTCATGTCAATTCAAAAAAACATAGGGAAAAAGGAGAGAGGAATTGAAATTTCAAGGCCGCTTTACACCTAAAGACCAAGCCAATTCCCCTTGAGGCAAAATCCAATGAATGAGATTCGTTGGATAAAAAAATAATAATTTATGCACTAATGTTTTTTAATTGAAATTTGACATTGGCCCCTAGGCCAAGAATTGGTCTCCCATTTTTGATGCACCCAATTCGGCAAGCTCAAGCCATATCAAATCCTGTCTTTTTGGAATAAAATATTTTGACCACCAAATTGGCTTGGCTTCTAGGTGTAAAGGGGTTGGGGCTTATTTCAGCCTTTTATCCAATCACAAGTCAGGACTGTTGTCCTTCGACACAAGAAATTGGCCTGGCCTATAAGTGTAAAGCGGCCCTTAACCCCAGTCTTTGCCTTTTAACCCCAGTCTTTGCCTTTTAACCCTTTTAAAGTGGCCCTTAACCCCAGTCTTAACCTGAGTCTTGCCTTTTATCCAATAAGCCTTGATAAGTATTCAATCATTAAAAAATTGTTAAGTAGAAGTACGTCCACAATTGAATGAAACACTAAATTGTTAATAACTCTAAAGTAAGATTGAAACACCATAATCCCAATGGTGAGTTTTTTTTGCAAAAAACTTGACCCTATAGAGGATTTTTTTCGAAAAATTGTGAAAATTGCATTCAAAAATGAATTCTATAAGTTATTTTTTCAAGAAGATGCTTAGATTGTCCAAAAAACAAGATTGTCCCTAACTTTCTCATTATTAGGCCAAATTGAATGAATCAAAGCTTCAGATGTACACAAAAATATAATCTTTGAGAATTAAATACAATATGAAAAAAATCCATATTTTAGTGGGTTTTTTTGTTCTACCCAACAAACTAAAATTTGTCCATAGTATGGCATAACTTTTGCTCCCGAGCACCGATTGAAACAAAAAATATATTTTTAGAAAGCTAACGTGATTTTCTGTTGTCAAAAATTATGTCAAAAATTGAAATCACAAGTGTCCTCCGAGGAGACACTTGGGACTTTAGGGGTTAAGGTAATTACACCAATAAAGTAGGCACCCCAAGAATTGCCCCTGATCTAAAACCGTCATCTTTAGACTTCATGTAGTACATCTCCAAAATCAATTATGTACCTATGTGGAAGAAAAGGCTTTTAGACAAAACCAAAATTTTGATCCTTCATAACTTTTGTATATAATTCCAAATTCTGTATTATTTGGTGCATTAAAACCTCCTTTTACTTGTGTAGAAGATAGTATGAAAATCCAACCAGCCTAATAATAGTAACTAGGCATAGTAACAATTTGTGGCATTTTTGGGTGTACCCACTTTCGTATGTGCCCCGAAGGTCACCTATTCTAATGAATGCAATCAGTATATTGTAGGTGACAACTCTATGTGCAAATGCCTTTATTGTAATTTTGTTTGGCAAAAATTGTCACACCTAAATTCTAGTCTAAGATGAAAGCTTTTGAGAGATGGGAATCTATGGTGGATTATGATTACACTTACTTTTTTGTAGTTTAAAAATCATGGTTTATTTGTAAGTTGTCCCCAAAAAAATGCATTCGAAGATCATTTCAAATCTCTTTTTCACTTTCAAGAAGATTCAACAAAAAATGAAAGAATTAAATGATGTAAACATACTCAAATGCTAAATCAAACAAATTTAGGTGCAATTACTCTAGTAATAGCACCAAGGCTACTATTTTTTGAGCGTGTGAGCATGAGCTTCTGAGCCTGTGAGCATGCACTTTTTTAGAAATTCCATCTAAAAATTTTGGTCAAAATTTATTATTTTTAATAAATTTTAGTACCTATATATTACCACGGACCTATTATTGTGGACCTATTACTGYGGACCTTTGAACAACCTTGTTGTACTACCTAACCCTTAAAGAACATTTCATGTCCGGGGTTTGGTCAAACTTCATTAGATTTCTACATTAGAATATACATTTCAAAWTTTTGATATTTTTCACATGTATTAATATGTGTTTAAAACTGAATATAATTTTTTTGTAATTTAAAACATCAAACTGAATTTTATATGAGTTTGTGAAGAAATTTCAGTATAAAAATCATAGTAATTACAAAAATGCTTAAAATAATATGAAAATTTTATGAAAAATGGAAATAATGATGTCAAACATTGTGGTGTAATTGGTGTATACTTGGAGCTTACACAAAAAGAAATTCAAAAGAAAAAGTTAAAAAGTGTTGTATTTTGAGCCTTTAAGATACTGTCGTCAATACGTCAGAAAATTTGCAATTTTAAACATTTTTGGAAAAAATCAAATTGGAATAAAAAGTGGATTATTGGAGCTGAATTTTCTTAGTTACGCTTAAAAGAAATTAAAATAAAAAACTATATGAAAAAATCAAGTTTGACTTTCAAAATGCCCCACGGGCATGCAATGTCCTTCAAGGGTTAATGGACTTTGCTAGATTTTAAGATGAAAAAAACTTCTGATGAATTTAGATTCGTTTGAAATCAAATGAGGTTGTTCCATTGAGATTTAAATTGTTATCTTGCTTGTTGGTTGGTACAATACCTCTCGTCATCGAGAGGAGCCTCTAAGTTGAGGCATAAAAAATGTTTTATTTTATTTTATTTTTGGCCACGGCTTGGGGGCTCCTCTCGATGGCGAGAGGTATTGTACCAACRAGTGGGGGTGATCATAAAAATCTACATTTCAATGGAACAAACTCATTTGATTTCAAACAAATCTTATTCACTAAATTTTTTTCTACTTAAAAATCTAGCGAAGTCTAATAAGTAACACATCTAGATGGCAAGTACTTGATCCTCTTTTCCGCGCTGAGAGGTCTAAAGAAACAAGGGGACAGTGATCAACTATCTCCTCGAAAGAGAGGACACAATTGAATGAACTTAAAAACCATGAGATGAAAAATGAAGAGTTGGATCCATGGGAGGTCCCACGAAAGAACAATGACAAGCTTATCAACAATTTGGTGTAACTAAGATCATTCCTTATAAAATTATTTTCTATCAATCAATATTTTCTTCCAAAATTTTAACACGTGTGATTACCAAACATCAAAACAAAAGTGTAGATACCCCCCATTGCCTCCAAGAAAATCCATGCTACTACAAAACAAAGATTAAAAAAATGATAATTGGTGTAGCTAACTCTTTCCACACATAATATATTTGTATCAATAAATTCTTTTTCTAAAATCTAAACAAGTCCATTGACCCACAAATCAAGAGTGAAAAGTCGATACCCTTCCATTGACTTTGAGAAGACACATGATGCGGTAAGACAACGATCAACTAAAATAAAATTCAATTTGACATAGATCATCAGATGTAAAAATAATCCTTATAAAATCCTTATAAAAATTATCAACAAATTTGTTTTATCTAAAATCTAAACAAGTTCAACAAGAGCACATTAAAAAAATTATTGGTACCTTTTCATTGGTGCTGAGAGAATACACACTCTCATAGGATAGTAATCAATCATTATTCTATACAAACTTATTTCCATCTCCATTCATCTTTCACATCAATTGAGTTCTTCATCTCTATAGTACACACTTCCAATATTACAGGCAACACTAAAAATTAGAATTTTCATCAAAATTCTATACAACCACAATAATAGGTCCACAATAATAGGTACTAAAACTTACTAAAAATAAAAAGATTGACCTAAAGTTTTAGATGGAACATATTTTTAGAAATATGACTATGTTTCCTAATGTTTCTTCAAATTTTTGAGCTCAATGCTTACATAATCCTTGCTCCATGCTCACATGCTCACAAAATAGCACAATTGGTTAAGTTATAGGCAATGTCCATCGGCTTTGTTGGAGAGTAGGCAACACCATCAAGATGCCAAAAGCAAGCACAACTCAATGCACATGGAATACAAAATCCAAAGGTTCTAAATGAATCCATCTAGGCTTATTGTCAACATAAGTAATAAGAACTACGTTCCTACATCGCTTGTCAATAAAGCATTTAGGAAAGAAAATTGAGCTTCACTAACAATCATCCTTTATTATTTATATTAAATTTGTTATCTCTGTACCTATTCTTTTTATTGCATCTACTAATATTATAACCATAAAATTTCTTGAATATTTTGATTAATTAGTTTCAAAATCCAAAGTTTTTTTTTTTCAATCTCACAAGTTTACAATTTTATATTGGCTAGCTCTTTTAGATTATTGGTTCATACCAAGGAATTTTATAATTTTTTTCTAGTAAATACAAAAATATCAATCACGTAATCATTTTTGGATAGAAGACTTTTTCATCTACATATTTGTAACATATTTGTACAATTTTGAAGAATTAATTTATTTTAAACACTTCCCATTTACATTTGTGATTCTCTTAGAAATAAATCTTAGTTTAAAAAATCCCTACTATAATTTGGCCTTCATGAAAAAARTTGTTAGTAAAATTAACATTGTGCAAGCTCAAAAGGGGAGTTTGTTAATAAATTCATTTTATATCCCTATAAATATAATATCATTCATTAATCCTAATTAACTCCAAATTCTTAAACAAGACTTAGATGTGTCATAAAATATGTGTTATAACACATTTTAGAAGTTCCCTTACAGACTAAGTATTGAAAATTTGGACTATTGATAGATGTAGATAGAGTGAGAGTTTCTTCATGTATGACTTGAAATGGATGAAATTATTTCTATGACTATTGTTTGTTATCTTTCTTTTGCTTCAAATTTTATTAACAATCGTGAAATAAAAAATAAAAATGTACAAAAAAAACAGTTGTACTAGAGGACAATTCTATAACTTTAGCTTGAAATTTTTGAATGGAGAAGAAGGTGTGGATGAATGCATGTTGAAATTATGTGGCACCAAATGTTCATTGAAATTGCGTACTTATATGTTGTCTTGTTTTCATTGTTTTCTAAGGATGGATTTCAATCATCAATTCCAAGTAACACTTCAATGTCATGCACAATAGTACAATGGCACATGACAAAGATGGCTTACCCAAATCACAATGCATGGTTGGACATAGCATGAGGTGTTCATTCCATGCTTTGCTTTGCTATTCTATCCACTATTATATGCTTTAGAGTTCTTCTATGGCAAGATGCCTAGGGGCCCTAACGGGGTCAGAGGTTGACCAAGGTTGCAACAAAGGTCCTTGGTAGGTGGGAGTGTTTATTTACCCACCCTTGGTAAGTATACAAGCACAACCAAATTTTTGTTTTGTTGGTGATTTTTTCTAAGCTCTTGCATGTACGCAAACTTATATGAGATACCAATTTCTTAATATTTTATTTAAACAATTTCAAAAAACGTTCAAGTGCAAAATGAAGATAATCAATTGTTGCAATGGTAGCTGTCTTTTGAGTGGATAATGGATAGTGAGAGTTTTTTTTTTTTTTTTCACACTATAATCCCTAACCTACTCACCTTGGCTATTGTGATGTATTGAAGCTTAGCGCCCTAAATCTCCTTTCTCAAGCATTGATTGTTGTAATGTTTGCATGCAAGTACATACAATGTACGCTACCGAACATGATCATTTGAAACTCCAAATAGACTTCAATTCTTGTTAAAACTAACTAAAGAGACTGTAGCTTATTATCTTCAAGAAGAGAGCTTCAAAGTAAAAATGACCCTAACACCAACGTCTAAAAGCACAAAAATGCAAGAGGGAAAATTCCTCACAATCCCCTCAATCCCTAAACCTCACAATATTTCAATCCCGGAATTACTCCACTTAAGGTACTTGGCCTAACCAAAATTCTGAAAGCAAGAGACAACCACTCCAATTCCTAGTTCCAAACAAATAAAATAACTATTAATTGAGAGCAAAAAAAGAGTCCAAATGAATAGTGCCAACAAGAGATCAAGATTTACTTAGTGCTCAAAGTCTTTTAAAATAGGAATGGAGTTGTGAGTGTTGCATATTTTGCAATTAGAGTGGCTTGTTATTTGGCAGTGATGGAATACTTGAATTTGAGCATGAAAAATTTTCTTCAATGCTTGCCATTGCAACCGACGCTCCTCTTTAYAAAAACCAAATTGTCCTCACTACTGCACTCTACTAACTAAATTAGCTAAGTCACAATCTTGAATTCCTATAGTAACACTATAAGAAACTCACGTTTTAGGTGTTGTTTCCAAAAACGTATTCTGTTTTTTGAGACATCATGCGTTTTTTTTGAAACGGCTGCAAAAATGTAAGTTTGATGTGATGTTGTGGAAAACATGTATGGCTAAGTTGGAAAACGAGCAGATGTCACCATAGACGGACATGTTCTTGACAATGTTTGAAAAAACAAGTTTGTTGTTTATTGTGACGTCTCCAAAAACAGAGATTGCTACGTCAGCAAGTTGACCCATTTTGACCATGGATAAGTTAGTAAAAATTACTACGGTCTATGATAAAATGTTGACCATATGTAAAAAATTTAGAAAATGGGCAGTCTCATGGGTGACATGGCATGCTTTGCCAAAAAAGGTAAATGGATGGATGTGCACCATGGATGAAGAGAGATGGTCTTTATATAAGTGGGGTGGTAGGAAGAGAAACAATTCATATGGGATGTGTAAAGCAAGAATTGTGTTCAATGTAAAATGTCTCAAACAACATGATCGAGATGTCTGAAACAACAACTCGACGTCTAAAACAACATCTAGATGTCTGAAACAACAACCCGACGTCTAAAACAACATCGACATATACTATAGTCAAGTTGCCATATTCTAGTTATCCCATATCTTTTGTCTCACCGTGGGCAGAGAATGGATATATAAGTATGACCTCTTACCTTCCATTCTCACTAATTTTTAATGAAGTAATTCCTTCATTTTGCCATCAAAAATTCTCTTGATGGTAAATGGTAAGTTTTCTTTAATTCTTGTTGAATTTAAGAATTTTGCTTGTTTATTATATTTTGTTTTTTATTTTTTTTAAATAATTATTTTTTACTAACTTTGTTTTGTAGTTACAATTGATGTCTAAAAAAACATCTAGATGTCTAAATGACGTCTCAAAAAAAAAATATATAAAAATCCTCAAATGGCATGAAAGTATGGTGACTAGGCATGCCACATCAGATGCCATGTCAAGTGCCACATCAACAACAGACCGGATGAAAAAATTCCGACGTGGCACTTCCCTCCAAATCGCCTCCTACGTGGTGCTGAGCTGTCCGCCACATGGCACATTCTGGAGACTTTGGAAGACCATGTTTGGAGTGATGTAAAAAAAAACGAGGCCAAATTACCCACGTCCTTTGAGATTTCTACGCGTTTTTTGCCCGTTCATTATAACGAATTTTAGGAGACGTCAACGTTGATTAAAAACATGTCAAAATAAATAACTGCGCTCGTTTTTTCCGATGTCATCGTACAGTCTGTTTTCTTATAGTGTAACTTACATCTACTGGACCATCTATTGTGACAAAACACAAAACTCAAAACACAAACCTCAAAACACAAACCTCAAATGCAAACCTAAACGCAAAACAAAAGTTGATTGAGAAGGTTGCCAAACCCTAAGAAGGTCGTTGTATTCAAAGCATCATACGGATGGTTGAGATCTTTCGATGGAGCGATGGAGATCGAAGGTCAAAATTATTTTGCTCTACTTTCATATCAACGGCACTGGAAGGGATTTACTTGAAGATCAACGGTAGGGGTTTGTTTACATTGTGTTTTTCTAAAATTTTAATTGATAGTGGAAGGGAGGATTGTTATTATGTGAACATAGGAGTGTGAGCCTATGAGCCTAGAATACCACACACCTATATAATATGTGTATATTCTATAGAAATCGTCTATGATTATACGGTGTATTTGTTACATATACCCATATTATAGTGTTTATGATACATACAACTTCTATAGTGTATGGTATCTATATTATATGTACCTATATTGTAAGCTCAATACTCACAAGCTCGCATTCTTGGGTTCACATACTAACACCGTTGGGCATATACTGCCTGCGTCTTTTGAGTGGATAATCAATTGCTGCCATTGTCCATACAATAGGAAGAATCACAATTGGTTTAGTGTGTGAACCCAAGAATGCGAGCTTGTGAGTATTGAGCTTACAATATAGGTACATATAATATAGATACCATACACTATAGAAGAATAGGAAGAATCACAATTTGGTTTTGAGCAATTTTGATGACAATGCAATGTAGCAAATACACGGTTTGTGGTGGAAAGACTTTCAACAAACTTGCAAGGAAGATTTTGTACTCACCTTCAAGGTGGAAAAACCTAACATTTTAACAAGTTCATCGAAAGGTTGAGTTCCAACTATTACTCCCCTAATCTTGTAACTTATGCAAGCAACCATTCTAAGCCACAATGCTGCAAGAGTAAGGTAGGCATACCCATACCYGTCTGTTTAAGGGTATTGGGTATGCAAATGAATCCAAGAAATCAACAAAACAGTCAATGAATTAGCCTTTTCAAGGCCAGTGCAAGGATGCAAAAAAGAAATAAAATAATAGGATGGAAAATATTCTATTAAGCTTCAAAGTCAAAACTCATAGCCTCCTATACTTGCATGTAGGCCAATATTGTGGCCACCTGCTTTTGTTCTTTTGAAAGACACTTGACTGACACTTGACTGAGTCATACTGAAGTTAAATGCATGCCATAATAAACCCTATCTCGACCCCTACAATACGTTAATTTTGTGGCAATCGTTATTGCCAAACCTCCAACTAATGCCGTAAATGCAACCTTAGAGCTCCTACTCATGAGCCTTGAAAATTGTAATCCGTGCAAGTGCAACAATAACATCTGCAATTTCAACTCGTAACTTGCACGCACAATGTGCCATGTCCAATACGACAGGCTTGCATGCCCACCTTTTTCTTGTCTTGTGCTTTGTTGGGAAGTGGCCATTGAAGCCACCTTTTCTACAGTGATGTTGTGGATTCCATCACTCTGTGTTCTTCAGGCACTTCAGTCACCCACTAAGGGTCGCCGCGGTGAACCCATGGTGGAGGAGTAGTGTGCATTGCCGGATTGAATGGACGACCTTCACGCTTTGTTTGCAGACGTGCCATCGCAATCTCTTGATTCCGTCGGCAAATGGGAGGACAATAAGTGAGGAATTTTCTTGTGTACTGTCCAAGGATCGGAGGTGTGGATGACTTGATTCGACGATGCAGTTCATCCCCTGCTTGTGCCACGGCTACTGCTGACCACCGTTCGTTCAAAGCTTTCCGAGCAGCTGCTTCCAAAAGTTGCTTTGCTTTTGCGGCTTCTTTGAGCTTTCGATCCTGAATCCGTTGGTGATTGGTAAATTCAACCTCTTTCCTTTTCAGATCTCTTGCCTTGTTTGTTTCTTTTTTTAGTCGTGCTTTTTCTTCCATTGCGCATAGATACTCTTCACTTGTCATAATGATGGACTTGGAGTAATTGACGATGGGATCTCCTCTTTGCCTCCGTTGTGCAAGTCCAGAAATTTCAGGTAACTGAAAAAAAATTCATGGTGGAGAGCACCGCTCACCTGCTGCTACGGCTTTTGTGTTGCCCAAAGCTTCTGATTCAAAGTCGGAGGAGGTATCTTGATTTTGCACAGTAGGAGTATTAATTAAAAAATATTGATGTTGTTGTTGCAACTCCATGACCCGTTCACCCAAGAGCTCCTGCAAGCCTGCATCATTTGGGAGTATGTTAACGTCATCTTCCTTGTTGTTAAAGGCATCTTCTTCGTCTTCCGCACCTTCATTCTCCCCATCTGCTTGAATGCTGTCAATCCCGTCATCACCATGTGATTCTTGCATCTTTGCCTCTGTTGCTAGATTTACAGCTGCAGTGAAGTTTTCCTCAGGTCCATCAAGTTCAATGGCCACACAGAATTGCCGGCTGGGTCCCATTTTTTTATCTAGTGCACGAGGGTTGTAGGGCCAAATTCCAGTGCTTGAAAATCCTCTTTGGATGTTTAATGTAGTAAGAGCTCTCTTCAATGCCAAATCCACCCATTGCGGTAAGTCCTCTTTTTGTGCACCTCTTCCTCCATTTTGTAGTGTCCAGGCATCCCTGTAACCACGGAAGGCACATTTAAAGGGCCTAAAGACACTAACATCTAAAGGTTGAAGTCTATGACTAGTATGCGAAGGCAAAGTGAGGACATCTAAACTGATGGCGGATGCCTTGTGCACGACCTCTAGGGTTACATGTGATCCATGTCCATCGAGAATGAATAAATGTCTATTGGTAGGTGAAATGCCGCCACAGCTCTCGAGTGCCTTCACAAATTGTGAAATCCATGATAAACGACTAGTCATCCAAGCTTTAGCTTGCATGGCCATGGTCGCATCTGCAGCACATTTTTCTATGTAATTCCTTCTCATGCGCTTCCCTCGAAAGATAAAAAAATGTGGAATGTACTCATCCGCAGTGCTAACACATGCAAGAAGCCAAGAACGCTCAACCACTCCCGTTGATCTGGGATGATGCTATGGACAGATCGGGAGCCACGCTTTGCAAATACCAAGGTACCTCCTCCATTCCTGCCTGCTTGTGCTCCCGTTTCGTCACAATTCCATATATGATTTTCATCATAGCCATGTTGTTCATATAGAGTGTGAAGATTATGGTAAAATCAGAAGACATTCTCTTCATATAATCCTCGTGCTCTATTTGTTTCCAACCCTTGTGTGGATCGCATAACTAAATGGGGATGTCTCTGTCGCAACCAACGCAACCAATCAACACCAAGAATGCTGTCTTTGAACGGATTGATACGAGTCTGCACAATCTTGGCAACTTTAAGGCGGAGTTGGGAAATTGTCAGAGGATATCCCAAGTCTTGCATCTGGAGTAGGTAATGCTCAAGATCCTCCTCCTCTTGAACTATCAGTACGCCTTGTCTTCCTCGCTTTTATGTGAGAGTCCTTCCGTAGAAATGGTCTCTCAATGATGACGCAGGTATTCCATAATGCCTACCAACAGTTCGTAGTCGCCCTCCTCGTTCAACAGCTTGAAATGCTAGTTTCAACATGCCATTGGTCCAGGTACCATGTCGCTCTTTCTATATTCCTGGAAATTGTGCAGACTGTAGGACCATGTTGCAGGTGCCATCAACCGATACTGGTTGGATTTGTGGGAGTTGACTTCCTTCAAGTGCTTGTGAAGCAGAGCTGCCAAATACTCCGTTGGATTCATCATGTTGCTGGGAGTAGAAGACGTTAACTCCATCAAAATTCAAGGTCCAGTTACAAACTCGATCGACTGTCATTGAGGTCTCGCAGGTTGATGCATGCTGTACATCCTCCAATGGTGGGGAAATCAAGGGTTCACGCAAGTTGGCTTAACGAACCAATCTCCTTGTCACCATTCTCGATGCTGAAGGCACCAAGACGGACACACCAATTCCAGCATCCACTTGTGGAATTGGGGTTGGAATAGAAAATGTTGATTGATGAAGTAGCCTTCGGGATGATGTTGTAGGGTTGTCCATGCTTTGCGATGCTTTGTAGATCTGCACATAACAATCAACACGGTCAATAGTTTGTTAGCTAATTGCAAATGCTACAATCCGGGAATTCAACACTTTCCTGCAAAGAAGGTAAGCTATCATTATCTTCACTCTCTATTGCTTAGGACTGTCCATGACTAGGAAACTTTGTATATGAATTTTTCTTCTTCTTTTGCTATATTATCTATGTGATTTTTGGAGGATTATATATTATGAATTAAATGACATTTCAAACACCTATTTATCATGTCTTGGGTAGTTGGATTCTCTATTTGCAAACCATTAGGAGAAGTATGAGGTCTCCGAAAGGTTGTGAGTTCTAAAAGGCCGCAGTGCTATTATGGAAAAAAAAAAAAAAAAAAAATTGAAACCTACGTGGCACTAAGGTAGAACCACCCATTACCAACCTATGGCCCATAGCCAACCGTAGATTGACTAATTTCCAACCAAGGCTAGAATGTTTTTTTTTCATCTTTTTAAGGTTCGGATTAAAAGTTCATGACACATGTCCCAACTTAGTGCGCAAGAAAGTAGGAAGCAATTAGTGGAAAAGTGATTTTTTGAGTGATCGGAATTGGAAGAGTCTAAAGATTGGCAATGGGTCTAGTGCACTTTTTGCCTTTGAAAATTCATAATAATTTCAATTTAAGTGATAAAACTACCAAAGTTTTTGCAATCCCTAGCATTTCTATCATTGCACCTCTAAAAATATTGCTTTGTGTTGCAGTACATCAAATTATGTCTAAAATTGCTTAAGTGATCGGTTATGGATGGTTCTACCGTACTAACTATGCCACGTCAGATTCTCAATAAAAAAAAATATTTTTAAATTTTTTTAAATTTTTTAAATTTTTTTATGAAAAAAATTTAAAAAACATTAAAAAAAAAAAAAAATTGTAATGTCCCAGGGCCTTGCAGCTGATTCGTTCTGACAACCTTTTGGAGGGCTTATACTTCTCCTAATGCCTCAAAAAACCAATTACAAAGCTAACTTTTGCAAAATCTTGACATTAGCATCCTAAATATATGAATAGCAGGATGCCTATGAGTAGAGGATCACTTATTGAAAATGAATAAAAATTCAAATAGAAAAGAAGTTCGCACTTACCAAAGTTGAAAAGATTCTGACCACTATCTGCGTGATCTCTACACACTCAGAACTATGTCAGTGTCTTCTGTGAGCTTGGTCCTTTATCGTCCAATCTACCCTTTGTACGAAGCATCGATGAATGAGCCCTACAACAACATAAGAGATAATTAGCAACGTTAAATCTCACTAGTGCAACATCATGTAGGAGATAGAACAGATTCCACTGAAGTTGGAGGCTCCAAGTATAATCCACAAATGGATACTTGTTAGCTGTTAGCACTAGCAACAATTGAGGACATCGGGAGAATGGGTATGTGTTGAAGTGCTAGAAACTGCAAATTTTGAGAAGGTAGGTATTGTGAAGAAGCCCTCGACTTGCAGCACCACTGGAATACTGGATGTGTCAAAGATGGGTAATCGAAGTGCACAAGATTTTTGAAACTCGTGAACAGAATGACCAACGTACAATGACTAAACATTGATACAAGTAAACCAATCTTATTCCACCTACCTTCAGAACTTGATCATAATACAAACTTCTTTCCTCATGTACTCGAAGGCTAACTAGCGAGGTGTACATTCTAACTATAAGCTCAGCCACTAATAGATGTCAACATTTTAGAGTTGACAATTAGTACATTCAATCAATATTGTGAAACCAAAAGAACTTCAAGTACATCCATGAACCAAAGTTTCCAATGTAAGCTTACACTCACCTCAATTGCACATGTACACAATCACCGAGTTTGCAATCAGAAATTGACAATGCTCTATGCAAAATTTGTGTACCACAAGCTCCACCGCAGCCTTCTTATGGTCGCATTTTGAAGTCAATATTAATTGTCCACTTACCTACACGTTCTGAAACCCATGCAACGTCTGTGATGGACCGGAATTCTAGCCGTCAAACACCCAACTGTCATCCACTTCCATCCTAAATTAGTTAGGTGAAATTTGCTTTCGGTTCTTTAAATGACAATAAACCGCCTTTAGCAGTACCTAAATTGATGCTGGAAACCATTTGCATTGCGAAGCTCTTTTGTTTGGAAAAACCGCTCTGCAAAAGTGTTAATCTGCCAACTACTCCCCCAAATTAGCGTCCAGCTATTCTTATTGGTGCTTGCAGCATTAAGAACGCGTTTTAATAATCTGACTTGCACGGTGAAACAACATTTAGTAGGGTGCGGCATTGGAGACCGCTCAGGAATGGGTATGCCTACCTTACCATGACCTAAACTTTTGCAGGACGTTAAAACCTCCATTCGAAGTGGGTCGAGAAGGGTAATCATTAGGGAGAAATTGAACCCTCTAAGGGGCTGTGAGTTTTTTTACTATTAGTGCAACTAAATTTGGAAAAAAATTCAATAGTTACAATGTCCACGTTGGCATTAGTGCCACCACGTAGGCACAGGTAATTGTAGCTTTTCAACAACAAACTCTATTTCAGTTTGCGAGTCGAGTAGTTTTCTCGCAATTCAGCGAATCTTTGCTTTCTGCAATCTTTGGCAGCTTTTATGTTCTATTTTGAGATGATCGAGGACTCAAGGCCAGAGCTTCATCCTCTTTTATTGTTCCCCTTGTCTTATACTATTTGCTCGTTTGTTGGGAAGGCGAGGAAGGAGCCAAATTCAGCTTACAAGCCGGGACAGGTAGACCTCAACGAGGACATATGTCAAATTGCACTGAGGGCCCCGTTTTCAGGCCAAAATTGGGGACCATTCATTTATGTGATACAATGGCTAATCATTTGATAGTTATTTCAGTTAGAGAGATTGAAAAACTCTTATGTACCAAGTTCTTTACACTACAAAGCAGCCCCTTAGAGGGTTCATTTTTTCCTAATGTTTTTTGATTCATCGGAGGTAGAAGGAAAAAAAAGCCCCCTATTTTGAGCCATGTCTAGGTTATCGTCATGACCTCTCTTTGCTAATTTGGGGTCTCTGATTGCAAATATGAATTCAGAATTTACAAAAAATAAAAATATGTGAAAAATAGAAAATTCCAGCGTTTTTACCCAGGGTGATTCCAACCTGCTGGGCCCACTTCGGATTTAACGTCCTGCTAAACTTTCTGAGTCGAACCTGAACCATGACCAAGTTTCCTTTGTTGGGAACACGATGCCCCTTGTTTCGACAGGAGCAAAGCAAAGTTTGCKAGTCTGTAACTCGCCGCTCTTTGACTCTGTGGTTGTGAAACCAAGTGGAAAGTAAGTTATCGCGGCAACAGAGAGACACCCACGTCAGTCATGAACTCTCTCACTGTCCGCGGTCTGTAGTTGCAGCTCAACAGTCAGCTAGGGGAGCTCATCACTTATTGATTTGAGTGAGCCGTCGCGTTTGGGAGCTGAAGAATTGCATTATTGAGAATTGTGAATCTTTGTACTTAACATTGAAGGTGAGACTCTCGTTTTGGTTTTGAAATACCTTGTGATAGCAACTGAGCAAATGTTGGAAGTTACCATTTCATGCGGTGGCTGTGGGTATGAAGAAATGTTCGAGAAGTTGTTGGAATTGTAAATTTCAACTTCCACTGGCAGTCAAAGCATTCGAAGTACGTTAGGTTGTGCAATCAGAAGCGTGCCCTCGAATTAGAAAATTGGATTATTATTATCAGATCGAAGAGAGGCTTTTGCTTGCAAAGTATTGTGTTGTGCACATTTTTGCTTGCAAACTTTCAATTTCAAACTTGCGAGTCCGTTCTCAKCCTCGTGCCTTCGAAACTAGGGTTGCAATTGTGAATTATTGAAATTAGGGTTCCACTTGCAAATGCTTGAATTTACGTGTTCCGCTAATTTGTGGATTGAATGTCAGTGAGCACCGCATCGAATTAAATTGTTTTTAGGGGGAATGGCGACGATGTCGTGTGCGGCTACAGCAGTACCAGGCATTGGGGGCCTTCCACCTTGTGGGATTGTCAAGCCCAGCTCTCAAGGAAAGCGTATGCAAGTGCTGATGAGGAGCAGCAACAACACAGCCAGCAGCAACCGCTTGTCGTTGCTGCAGGCCCTTTCGCAACAAGCCGCCGCCCAATCGCAACGCTGTAAGCATTGGTTTCTAACTTGCCTGCATTGCCTCTGYMGACCTGWTGTGAACACCCCGGGGTATTCTAGAAAACCCAACCACTTTAAACCCTGCCAATTGTAACGTCATTTCAGGACAGTTTCTGCTGTCACCCTGCCACTTCTATAGTGGCTGTGTTTTCTATAACACCTCTAGAGGGCGGGTTCCCTACTACCTAACATTCTTGAACAWYAAGGCAGGKCCCCTTTGCTTTACATCTCCKTTCASTGTAGAAATCTTGAATGCAAGTCTTCCCATTGTATTGTGGGCCACTGTAGCACGAATATATTCTTGTAACACTTCTACTTTAGATGGACCCCCTGCCTTCCATTTAAGGATGCTGTGTAGCGTTAGACCGAGTTCGAATTTTATTGTATTTTKCTTTTGTGCAGCTCTTCAAGATTTGGCGACGGAAGTRTCTAAGTATGTAAATTCTCCAAGGATTCCGATTGAGGCAAGAAACCTGGAGGAAGCTTTRATGAGTGKTKAGCCCCTACACAATTCCCACAACGTATTGTCCTGGCTGTTGATAATGACATGCATTTTACACTGTTGTAGCTCCTGCTTCCGCTATTGCACCTTTTTTTGTATCAACACCTTGTCTTTTCTCATAATATTCTTGAGGAGCTGCTTAGATCTCCCTTGGGAATCAATGAATAGTGAGGCAAGAAAAGGAATCCAGATTCTTCTTTGAGGTATCCAAAGGCGGGTGTGCTTCACACTGTAGCTAATTGTTTCCATTCATCCAGTCCTGAATTGGCATGTTTGATTGCAAGCCTGGCAATGGAATAAATTGCTTTGAAAGTGAGCTAGTTCTTCAGTATTTCAGTGCTCCGTACTCTTTTTGTGTTTCTGTGGAAAGGGTGCATGGTGAATATTACTCTAGAATGTTTTTCTTTTTCTTCTTGATTGCAGTTATTGCGAGATTGTAATAAGTTTCTGTAATCTTCACCTACATGGCATTCTTGGCTTGTATGTTGAGACACCACGTGGGGTTTATATTTCAGTGCCTGATCTAGAGAGTATACCCTAYGATCTTGTTCGGCGTGCAGCAGACTACGAAATCCGGGAGGTTAAGGTAAGCCATCACAACAGTCTTGATCTCCAGAATGGTGATGGAGTCCTGGAGTGAGTTCAGAAGCTGCTGTGTAGATTCATGCACTGTGCCAGTGAACTCTATTAGGTGWTGCATATGACYTGTRAAAWTCAATTMATCTGCACAAGTYACAAATGAATATTATRTTGACAAGCTTCTGCTTTGGGTGGTTCCTGATCAGTCGTATGTAGTCGCTGAGACGACAATGTCTGGGCGTACCGGCTTTGATTTCTCCAGCTCGGGTCAAGCCTTCAACAYTCTTGCTGCATATCTCTTTGGCAAGGTACAAGGACCTTACCAAAGTATTGACTTTTTGTGAGCATTACCTGGAAGTTACTTGGAAGTGTGCTGCCTTTTGGTACACAAAATCCAATGAGGAGCAATCTGAAGATAATTTTATAGTGTGAGGGCTCCTGCTATGGGCAAGAAAAGTCGAACTCTAGTTTCGCAAAACCAAGCGCGGAAGTGGACGAAGTTTTTAACCAGAATGCAACTCATGTTGACAACTGAGCATCGCTGCTGTTGAAGCAGAATTCGAAGCGATCTGAGATGGCAATGACAACACCTGTGGTGACGAACAAAGGCCAATCAGGAGGGGAAAAAATGGACATGACCACCCCTGTAATTCAACAGGTACTAATCTAGAAATCCTTTACCCTAAGTGCCTAAATGACCAAAATATCACTGCCGTATCTATAGGAGTTGGAATGAGCCATTTATGAATATGTCTCTTACAATTTCTGCATGTTCATCACTTCAATTTGGATCTGGAAAAGTAGGAAATAAAGCATGGTGTGCACCCAGTGTCACTTGCATGTGGAAGATTGCACTGATCTGTCCTAGTGGTGAAAGGAGCAATTAGCGCCACCTAGAAGATTAGCGTCACAACAAAATTTTGTTTTGGTGGAAATTGGTATAACACAAGAATTTCTTAACCTACACTTATTCAAAATAGTGTGACTTTGAAAAATTCTTTCACATGTACTATTAAGACTTATCCGTGTCGTTGGTAGAGAGACTGTTGTGAGGGGGCTTATAATTGATGAAGTTCCACGGGTGTGGTGATCCAGAAGGGAGCAGGAGAAGGTCAATGGCGAATGTCGTTTGTGTTGCCAGCCAAGTACAACGAGGACCCTCCAGAGCCTGTGGATTCAGCAGTGCGMATTCGAAGAGTGCCTGGCAAGAAAGTGGCGGTGGCAATATTCTCCGGATTCGTGACTGATGGGGAGGTGCAACGGCGGGAGCAAGCGCTGCGCAGGGCTCTGCTTAAAGACCCTGTGGTGCGCGTACTACCAGATGCGCAGCCCGAAGTCGCACAGGTACCATTTTATTTGCTGAATTCTAAGCTTCATTCCCTTGCAATTCCTTCGTCTACTCTTTGCACCAAAAAACGGAAAGGTAGGTGGCAAGCTCCACACAAAATTCTTGTCTCCAATGCTGAATGAATTTGGTTTTAGCCAGTTTTATTGAAATCGCTGGTCATAGAAAGTCACATCCCTGGTCCATCAAGATGCGGGAAGGATGAATGCACGACATGAACCTTTTTGTTTCCAGAACAGGGACGAAAAATGGAGGGTTAGGTGGCAAGTTCTCGGACACTTTCCATACAAACTTCTTCATTTCTCATTCTTTGTCTCGAATGCTCCATGAATTGAATTAGGTAGTCTGCCGAAATCACCAGTTGGAAAACTCTGATAAGCCCCCACGTCCCCCATTCAATTTTCATGGAGGAATGGGGAAGGAAGGATTTACACAACCGTGACTCTTCTGATTGCATTTGTAGCTTTGTTGTTGAATGCATTTTAGTTGCATGTGGTTTAGGGTTTAGACCCTAAACCCTAAACTATGTGGTTTAGTTACTACGCTTGGATCATATACAACGTTAGTAACTGGGGATGATGGGATGGTGGGGTGGTGGCAGTTCAATCCTCCTTTCACACTGCCATTCATGAGGCGCAACGAATTGTCTCTGGAGATCGAGTATGTTCTGAACACCTGAGCAATCCTTGCTATGGAGTCATGAGCTTTCAACKTCCCTGGGCAGCACCATTGTACTTAAGTCAGGTTTTCYKAGAGAAGATTGCACCCACAGTTAATTTTTCTGCACTTTGTAGTATAATTTCGGGCACATTATAGGCATCAATCTACGATTATTCTTAGCACAGCTCTGTATTATATTATCTGCATATTTATGTTTATAATAGTATCTCTATATTATTGTACTGCGTAATATAGGCTATGCCAGACATTATTAAGGAATGTTAGGAGGGTGGCTTTGCGGTTCATGAGGAGCAAATTTATCTATTCACTAACAGGAGAAGAAGATTGATGAAGAGCATTTGCAATTGGTGTTTGACATTCATCACTGTAGCTAATTGCCTAGTATGTTTCTTGAGTGATGCATTTTCTCCAATTTACTTAGTTGTTGAATTTTCAGAGCTTAACAACTACATATAATATTTCCTCTAACTTTTTATCGAGGGCGTCCTTTTGCGTTGTTGGATAATGTTATGTATTTACTTGATTTTTTCTCACATAAAAAATCCATTTGTAGCCCCCTTTTATTGTTGAAGTTGCATCTCTTGAATTGAAGCCTCTCCTTGAATCCCATATGAGTAATACTCCAACCTTCATGTTCAAGAATGATGTGCAATTTGAAATGAAATCAAACATTCATGTATAACTTTATCTTCAGGAGTTTTCATACCAAAGAAGTTTTTCCATTATGTTTGCAAATTGATGACGTTCTAGAAATTTCAAGGGTTGGAAAAGTATCTTTTGATTTTGGTTGGCAAAGTACATCCACATGATATTGTTATCTAAAATGTGTTGCCACTCATTCTTAGTAGTCTCAAAGGATATGGTTTTTATCCAAGTCTACTGAGTAATATTTTGCCAGTTCTAGAAATTTCAAGGGTTGTAAAAGTATCTTTTGATTTTGGTTGGCAAAGTATATCCACATGATATTGTTATCTAAAATGTGTTGCCACTCATTCTTAGTAGTCTCAAAGGATATGGTTTTTATCCAAGTCTATTGAGTAATATTTTGCCAGTCACATCCACAGGATGTTATTTAGAATGTATTGTCACTCATTCTGTAGTAGTCTCATGGATATAGTTTTTATCCAAGCCAATTGTACAATATTTTACTACAAAGGTGTCATTGGGATATTTCCATTGGTATATTTGTACCTTGAAAAAAAGTCATGTTTAGCAATTCCAATGAAATTCATTTTTATTTTGTATTGATCCCATGATTTATTACATTAATTGTATTTGGAAAAAACAATGAGCATCTAAAGTATGATATTGAAATGATAAATTATATACTAGTTTCAATTATGGGAGGTCTCAAATTCAAATTTTCCTTTTCTTTCTCTAAACTTCTAAATCTTTTAGGAAGGTTTTTCTTAGCATATTCTATTGAACTTAAGAATAGTATACATGTTGATTGTTTAGAGTTGCATTGCAACTTTTAAAGTTCATGACAACAATTTGTAAARTAAGTATSATCTTCTATCATAARATTAATCCTTAAAGGACAGAGTCCATGACCTTGTAGTCAAATCTCAATATTCAACAACATTTCCCCCATTTTTTAATATTTATGAATGAAAAAAATTAGTTTTATTTTTCAAAGATGAAATTCAATGTCTATGGTAGTAAAAGTCTTAAAACATTTAGATTTTTTGTGAAATTTTCAAATTTTGAAGATAAAGTGAAGAAAAAATCATAACAAATTTTCAAAAGAAGTAGAAACTTTACTTTTAAAAATCTCTATTTAGAAAGAAGAAGACCCAATGTGATTAGAGTGCATGCAATCATGCCTTCTTGTCATTCTGGAAAAAAAAAATACAAGTTGATGAAAAATTCAAATGCAACTTAGGATTATAGAACTAAATAAAAGATGATTTTCACGATTCTTAGTATAACTCTAATGTCCTTTATGCTTGCAAATATTGACTAGATAATTTTCATTTTCTTTTWTTGTTGACTTTTGGTTGAAGGATGTGTTATGTCATCATACCAAAACCAAGCCATTTAATTTCATTGTGTATTTGATATGAATGTTCTTCACTATCTCTTCAAAAATTCATTTCAAATTTTCATCAAAAAATATAAAAGTTGGCATGACTGTGATTTCAGCCCTAGAAAACAAATACAAAGATTTTCATTCAAAACAAACACAAAATGAACTAAATAATGCTCAAAAGCCGGGAGCTCAAGAGCATTATAAGATATAATGCCAAGTCTAATAGTGCATCACAAAAGTTTAACCCTTGAAGGACGGACGGGTGGCCATCGAAATCATGCATTTTGATACCGTGTGACATCATCTCCTTTGAAAAAACTAAATATATTCATTAGAAGTCAAAGTATTGTAGAAGATCTCCCCTTTCCACCCCTAATACTGAGGATGAATGATTGCATTTCTGTCCTACAAGGAAAGATTCTTTGCCATTCATCGGACGCAAAACGTCCTCAACGTTGTTTAATCCCTAAATGCCGCCACGGATGCACACGTGCTCACAGGAGGAACCGTTCTGTACAAAAAGGTCGTGCACAATGCGTAGATGGTGTCTTATTACAACAATTTGATTCTTGGGAGTCATACATCTTGTAGTACCAAAAATGCATCGCTATTGTCTTATTATGTCTTACTAAAAGAATATGGTTTCTCTCCACGTCAGTTTCTACTGCCTATGAAAAGCACCAAAACTAGGGAGAGGGCAGATCCGAAAACGAGGACACTGGACATTGATGACAATTGCCTGCTACCGACGTCAAAAAGCAATGAATGGATTTAAATTGCTTGAAAATTTGCAGTTGCTTGGCTCCGCGTCTGGTGGCGCTGGACCTCTGGCCGCGACTTGGGATGTCAGTGCACTAACGATGGTAAATAGTGTTACCTACACTAATTGATTTAAAACAGCCATAAGGTTTTACTCTTCATGAATATTTTTACCAACTATAGGTACAAAGTTTTCCCACTATAGTGTTATTAGGATTCATGCACTCGATAAAAATATTCATGAAGAGTAAAAACTTATAGCATTTCTAAAATAGTTAGTATGGGTAACACTATTTACCATCATTAGTGTACTGAACCAGTTTCCCAGCCCTTAGGCATTCAAATCTAAATTCACTAATCACCAGTAACTATCATTTTTTTTTACTTCTTGGTCATGGGGCAAGAAAAGACAACTATCGGTACCAATGTAAGGCACAAAATCATAACATTGTTAAGCGGCTCAATTGCCTCCACCCACGTCATGGGGCAAGAAAAGACAACTATGGGTACCAATGTAAGGCACAAAATCATAACATTGTTAAGCGGCTCAATTGCCTCCACCTAGGTCGAGGTAAAAGCCCCCCAAATACCTGGGGGAAAGAATTCAATTAAAATTCTCAAATTGTGATTGATTGCATGTGCTTGGATTTCCAGTGCTTTTGCGCAGTCATTAGTTGGGGAGGTACTTTGCTGCTGGGGGCCCTGATTTTGAGGGGAAGCAGAAGGTACCCCCAACAAAGGTCAAGAATGTTATGATAGAGACTGGTTTTGGGTGGGGACCCTGATTTTGAGGGGAAGTAGAAGGTATCCTCCCAACAAAGGTCAAGAATGTTATGATAGAGACTGGTTTTGGGTGTTGCTACCTTACAAGACTAGAGGATCAATCTCAATAATTTGACAAGAAGTCATGATCTAAAAAAATGAACACCTAGGAGGAGAATTCAGTTTAAATTCTGAAATCTTGACTGACTGCTTGTGCTTGGATTTTGAGGGCTTTGCACAGTCATTGGCTCAGGAGGTACATTGCTGCTGGAGGCCCCTAATTTTGAGGGGAAGTAGAAGGTACCCCACTAGTAAAGGTAAAGAAATGTTATGATGGAGACACTTGTTTTGGATGCTGCTATCTTACAAGACTGGAGGGTCAATCTCAATAATTTGACAAGAAGTCATGATCTAAAAAGAATGAACACCTAGGGGGGAGAATCAAAAATGCATGATTTCCACGGCCACCAATCCATCCTTCAAGGGTTAATCCTTTACTTCCTAAGAATTCATGATTTTAAGTTGTGGATTTTGATTGATCATATCGTAGAAAGTATAATCTAATTGAAATTTTTTATTATATCATTGACTTGAATGAAGAACATTGCATGCACTAGTTTAAAAAAATAATTATCAAAATAAATGAAAATCCCCATATAAACTCTTCAAAATTGCTTGAAAGAACATGAGACCCAATTTGGTCTTCTTAGGAAGTAAAGGGTTAAAAGAAAGGCCACATAACCATTAGTCCAAAATACAAAAACAAAACACATTGCAATCAGATATCCTTGCCGAGTCTGCAAAGGAAACCAGCACATCCAGTTCGCAATACGTTACTTCACACTGCCTTCTCAACAACTGTGTCAGCAAAGTTAGTGCAAGACAGACAGAGAAGATAACAATTTTCCAGAACCATGCCTTGTGTCTGCAATTCTGCATTGACTCCATCAATCCTCAGTGACAAGAAATCTCACTCAAAGTCAAAAAAAGCCCAACTTGCAGACTTGCACGATTCTCGAAAGGAAGTCAATTCGTGTTACTCAATACTGACTTCATTTCCAAGGAAGTTGCATCAAAATCAGCAATTCAGCGCTCGCAGAAACCCAAGGACGGTGAGTACGGTGCCGGTTATTGATGAATCTCTGGTCAGTAGTAAAGTGGAGCGGACTCAGCGGCGTGGAGTGGAGTGGCGTTTCCTCAAAAGGTGACACAGCATGGTAACTTAGAAACCACACTACAACAGGATAATAAGAGTATCACAAAGCCCATGCAAAAAGGATTCCAAGGACAACGTGCCACCATTCCTACAGTAACTCAACAGAATGGAGACTCGAGTGACATGCAAGATTGTTCATGCCTGTATTCAAGAGACCTAACAGACCTCCAGATCGCGTTCAAGTTTACGGCAACGGCTGCGTTCAGTAATCACACCACATGAGAATTTCAATGCTTCGTTTCTATCATCGGCTACGCTGAAGGAAACCCTGGGCACAGAGCAACGGAACACGTAATGTTCGAACGCATCGTAGAAGAAACGTCCGTCACTGATGGAGAAGAGAAACCGCACTAGCTGGGTTGCAACGACTACTACGTACACAGTAGAGGAAACATGTGTGMGTGCAATATCACAAGTAGAGCAAAATGTGCAGGGCAGAGAAACATATATTACAGAAACCATCGTCATCATGACATCATGAATGAATATACAGTTTTTTTTTAATCCTAGGCAATAGATCGACACACTGTCTTTTCGAATTGAGATAGGTCGATCAGTCATATGACTACTCTCCTTGTGTGCGTCAAGGTCTACTTGGACGAAGACCTCGAGGGTTTTCATAACGTCATAGCCGTTGGCATGAACACCAAAAGTATCCACATGCATGTTCCTCCGTCTCTACCACTACAATCCTGCTTTTGATAAATCAACAAAAGCCTGGTTAGCTACAATCACAAATTGAGTGAAAAATCCAAAAAATGAGTGGAGGCCCCGTTTCGTGTCTTCCCTCCCAGTCCTTTTGGGGCGGCCAAAACCGAGCAGAATAATAATTGTCGCTACCTAATTCCTACCTCCACACTGCCCGCTCCTCTGCAGTGCGCACCCCAATATTTCGAGATATGTATATATCATGCTGTTTTACTGTGCAATGGCTCAGATGGTCATTTACCACCCACTTTCAGATCAAACCCTACCGTACTCAACAATCCCAGGTTCCCAAACCCCCAAATCTACTACCAATTCCTCCCAAAAACCAGGGGCGACCAGCAACATTCCACACTTCAACCGTGAGGGATCGCGCTACGGTGCAACCTCCATCTCAAACGCTTCGGCTACAACCAGGATGTCTGCTGGAGCAAAGACACCACCTGATCTTCTAGAGTGCCTGCATAAAGGCGAAATTACTTCAGACCCACGTCAATAGGTCATGTGAGTTTCGCTTCACCCTCCTGTACTCTCCCCAACTTCAAATATTGAAATATATATCAATATCCCTAATCCCAGATACTCTCTTTGCTCACTCAAATTCCGCCACAACCCTCACTAACCCACTGTTGAAAAACTTCTCGACACGCCAGCAACTCGGCAACAGGAAGCAATGGCTCGACACAAAACCGCCTGCGAGAGCAACCGCTGTACATGRAAATAATAGGAGCGATTCCACGGATGTCGCTTCTCCCCTTCACCATGCCGCTGGGTGATCCGGCTCCTCCTTGACGAGATCRTTCACCCAGTCGAGATCAGGAGAATCTCCAACACCCGGWCCGACTTCGTTCAACGAATTTCGGCTCAATCGGCCATAAATTTTGGCTCGMAGATCCCTCCCGGACTCCACACGCTGCACGGTGGGCTCACCGTCGTCGTTCTCGTCTACTTCCCATCKCTCCTTCTGCTCCCAGCGTCCAGAAACCTTGGTGGGCGTGCCAGGGACGCTCTGAGAGCATCGACGAAGAGGAGATGGGCCCGTTGTGTATTGCTGCTGGAGCCACTGCGCAGCGGAAGCAGGAGGCGAGCCACGCACTTCCAACTGCTGGAGAGTGGCGATCAGCTCCATCATCGACTTCTGAGGGACTCCGGATGGCGACGATAAGACCCAAATGGTTCGCAACATCCTTACATAGTTTATTCCTTTGGGGTACATTGAACACCAAGAAAAAAAAAATGATTGGAGTATAATTTTTAACCCTTCAAGATTAGAAAAAAAAAACAATTTTGCCTTGAAAATGGTATTTTTCATGTATTTGACAATGAAGGAGCTAAAATTGAAGTATTTTGTAGTGGCAAAAGCTTGTATTCATGTTTACCAAATCCAAATGACACAAGAAACTCGCAATTCATATCAATAATGCACTTCCTACACATTTTAGAAGTTGTAAAATGACTACATTTTCTATTTATATGGTGTCATATTAGAGCATGTTAATGCATAGATGCTAAAATGATATACAAATGAAATATTTTAATTGTCAAATTGTAAATTTAATGTTATAAATCCTACCATATTTAAGTAAATAATTTATATTCTCATAGCCCAATACAATACCATATATATAGTTCTATATTGACCTTTAAGGGTTAATCTCAAGGTATTAACAAGGGATAAAAATATTATTAATGTGGAGATAAATCTTCTTTTTGAGATTGAGATCGTACTCAAGAACGGGAATATGCCACAAGGAGTGAACAAGGAACAAAAGAAGCCAAGTACCCACACAAATGTTTTTGAACATCTAATGTTTTTAAAGATAGAAGTGTATTTTACAGCCTTCAACAATTTAACATATAATTCACCCAAATATCTCATGTATCACATTGGATTTGCATGAAGATTTTTCACCTTAATATGAATATCTCAATCAAACTAAAATTTTAACTTTTGAATTTTATATTTTCCTTGTTCGTGTGGATGCAACCTTAAAAAGTGTGCTATGATGAGGAATGGGCATTTGAAACTTTGAGGTAAACCAAATATTGTCTTGACAAAAAATCTAAATATTGAATTGTTATTTTTGTAAGTTCTCTTACTACAATTGTTTAAATATGAATTGATTCAAACCATGCTCAAAAATCATGAGTAGTCAATCAAGTGATGAAGCTAGAGTAGAACAAACCTATCAATTTTTCAATTTATATTTTATACTAAAATTGCATTAAAATAATACAAAATATGTTGTAACCAGTACAAATGCAATTAAACTAAAACAGATGCTTTAAAGGTAACATTAAATTTGAAATTAGCTTATGTAAATTTTACTTTAATGTTAGTCATAATTGCTAAAATTAAATGAATATATTTATGAGAATGAATGATTTTCAAGAGTTCAATAAAATGAATGAAGTAGTTAACATAAATCTACGTGTATCCCTTCAAAAAATATTGTTTATTATTCATCAATATGACCCTTTTAATCACAAATACTCATAACATTCAGTACCACCAACAATGTTGGTTGCCCTCCTTSCAATAAAATGGTGTGGAATATTGCACACCCATGAGTAGTTAAGTGGACACTTGTCAAAAACTCAAAATGCATTAGAAAACGTATTATGGAGGAGGTGCACAATTAAATCAATAGGAAAGTGTTTAATGGATTTGTTAGTAGTGATGGCCTCGACTCGCAATATAATACAATTATTAATTTTGTCATTGGCCAACCAGATTTAGTAATCAATAACTAACTTATTACTGAGTGGTTTAACCTTGCTACAATACTATTTCAATAAAGTATTGACTGCCATCTTACCTATTTTCTCACACTCTAATAATATTATGGATGAATTTCATGAATGGGGATGCATACAACAACAGGGAGACCTCCTGGAAGCTACTAAATGTTATGCTTTGTACAATTTACATCTACATCTCTTCAATATTTTATTTGTACGAGGTTCTGAATCAATTCATGATGAGGCAAGATTCACAAACAATTGTGTAAAAAATCAAGGCTTTTTCTATGACAGAGTATGTTTGTTCATTCTTCAATGATGTGACCTTCTTAATTAATCACCCAATATTCTAAGGTATTTGTACAAGGTTTTCAAATACTTCATAGTAAGACATGATGACCAGATAATCTTGTCAAAATGAAGACTTTTACTTAGATGAAGCATATTCTGCAATTGAAGCATCCTCTTGAAAAAATAACTTGTAGGATTCAACTATTTTAACTCAATTTAATTCACAAATAAAGGGTTTTTTCTAGTTAACCCCTAAAGGACCAAGGTGCCTTTTTTAGCAACATAGATATTTTACGCAGGTACATGTGACTAGAGATTTTATTATTTCTCTTTGGAATTTTTATACAACATGGACGAGGAATTTCTTGAAGCCCTCCAATTTTCATATCTTTTGACTATAAAGTTAAAAACTTATTGCATGATATGTTGTTTCTTTCTCAACTCGAGCAGCTTGGGTAGATCTGAAAAAATCACTTTTTTTAGAAATGAAAATTTGAAATTGATTCTCTAGATTTATATGAGTGTGAAAATCCTTGAGTCATTCCATTTTGATCTATGAGGAGCAGGGCTTTTTTTTGGACCAGTGTCCCCCCTGCTGTCCGCAGAGCATTCCCACCCATCTTGGCCTTTTGCAGGCAGTTCGGGATGATTGTTATGTAGGCCAGTTGCCCTCAAGGCCGGAGCGCCTCGCTCATGGCTTGGCCTAAAGGCCGGCCTCCCTTCGAACTTCATGGAGGATTTCAAGGGAGGGCTTCAAGTAGTGCATTTGATTGGGCGATTTAGTGGGAGGATTTATAGCATTTTGTCTCACTATGTTTTAGAGGCCGGTGAAGAGGCCACGATGCGGCCTCCAAAAGCTCCTTGTTTTGGAGGCCGCCCATGGCCTACAAGCAAGTCCTCTTAAGAGGTCATCTGTTTTGTAGGACAGGTGGGGCAATTTTGGAGGCCACAAGAGAGAGGCCATCCGTTCTGTAGGACGGGTGGGAATGCTCTCACTACATAGGCCAGATTTTGGAGGAATGAAGCCAGAGAGGTCAGATTTATGATAGTCTGGCGAAATCTCGCCAAAAATAAAAGCCCTCATGAGGAGTTTTTGTTTGCGGGCAGTTATGGATTAACCACTCTAAAAAAACTTTAAAGTCCCTTATTTGATTCAATTTTCAATATTTTTGAAAAAAATCAAAAGTGTTGGGTGTAGATTGTTTAATACAACATTACAACCTTTACAATTGACATTTTTTCAATTTCAAAAATAAGTTGTGAATAGTTTAGAGTTTTTAACCAATGGCTACTTCTTTCTTCTTGCTATTTTTTTATGTATGTTGAACAATTCCAAACGATTTGAATTTTTTAAGCATGCAGCCAACTTGACTTGAAACATGAATCTAAAGAAGCACCACCAATTTGGTCATTTTTCCATGCAAAAGTGATCTTGTGAAGTGCAGGTTTTTTTGCAGGGTTAAAAAAATGATTTATGTCAATTCAAACGCTAATATCTTGCAATCTACAGGATGAAACTTTCCAAAAAACTTTCCAAAAAACTTTCCACTTCTTTCTGAACTAGAATACTTCAAAATCCTATGGTTACATTTGTCCAAATATTTGACACTTGGACTAAAAATGGTAGTTTTGGGGCGTTGTTGGTGAAAACTTAGTCAAAGAACTTACTTTAGGGGTTAAGATCTTTTGCTAGAACAATCTCGTAGTGTGCTCCAATTCCATCTAAAAGTCAATAACAATTTAGTTTTTGTTTCAATCTTGAATATACTTCTAATTCAATAATTTGTTGATGAGTGCACTTTAAGTGCTTGACTCTCAACTTAATTCTTCAACTTAAAAAATTTGAAATTCAAAATTAGTAGTGCAAAAAATTTAAGTTAAGATGATTCAAAGCCAAAAAAATGTAATCAAGCAAGGTGCATAAAAACTTTTATTTTCACTTTGAATACAAATATCTTGCAATCGGCATGTTGCTAAGGTTTATGAAATATCTTCCAAACATTTCTATACTAGTCTTTTAAAAGATCCTATTGTTAGAGATGCACAAGAGTTTAAAGTTTTTTGCACTTTGCAATAGAAATGGCATTTTGAATGGTTTTCAATGGAAACAAGGCATTAGGACCGTTTATGGATTAACTCCTAAAGGACCAAGGTGCGTTTTTTGGCAATATAGCAATTTTGGGTAGCTCACTACGAATGGAGTTTTTATTTTATTTTTTGAAATTTTTATACAACATGTGTCGAAGGAGTAGTTTTAAGGCCCAACGACTTTCATAACATTTGACTACGTTGTTAAAAAGATATTACATAATATATGATTTTCTATGAAATTTGTGCAGTCGAGGTAGCCCAAAAAACTTCTTTAAGAATCACTCTTAGAAAAAAAAAAATTTGAAATTGGTTCTTTACAATTGTATGTAAATGGAAAGCTTTGAATCATTCCAAGTTATGAGGAGTTTTAGTTTGTGGGTAGGTATGGATTTTAGAGACTCCATACATACCCACAAACTAAAACTCTTCATAACTTTTAGCTCACTAATCCAAATGGAATGATTCAAAGATTTCCACTTATATATAATTGTAAAGAATCAATTTCAAATTTTTATTTTTTCAAAAATTAATTTTAAACCCCTAAATGCCAAAGGCCTATTTTCAGCTTCTAAAAATTTTCTCCAAGTTGAACGAAAAAACAATATTCTCATAAATTGTATCAATTTTTTTGAATTGCAACCATACAAATTTAAACTAGACATGTTAGTTATTACGATGTAAAAGAAAACACAACAATATCACCTATGAGTTGAAAGATTATAATGTTTAACCAAGAGGATGTCAAAACTACAAAAAATTTCAATCCACTTTTTGCATGGTGAATCTAAAAAGCTCGTCAATCAAAATATATGAGGTTATAAGGCCTAGCATGTACTACCCCAATCAATTTATAGCTTCTCAAAATCTACTCTATATTTTTCTTAAATGAGTTTCTTATGTGATTTTGTCTCCAATATTTAGTGTATCTGAGGCTCATTTCCAAGAGTCCTCAACACTAGGAAAAGTCCATATTACACATGGTACCCTTGCACAAAATCTTGAGTAGAAAAATCATAGTCATTTATTTTCCTGATCGGATTTTTGGTGCTAAAGCTAGACTTTAATAGGCATCTACCAAAAATATATACTACTAAGAATAACAACTTARTAGAGTTTTTTTCATCTTCAAAGTTTTGTCGACACCACGTTTGGGTGCCTTGGGCATTTAGGGGTTAAAGAATGTTTTTAGGCTGCCCAAACTGCCCAAAGTTAGAAGAAAATCACATATCATACAATAATTTTTTATTAGTGTAGTCAAATGTTATGAAAGTTGTTAAAGCTACTCCTTGGACACATGTTGTGTAAAAATTTCAAAGAAAAATAATGAAAACTCCATTCGTAGTGAGCTACCCAAAATTGCTATGTTGCCAAAAAAAATGCAGCTTGGTCCTTTAGGGGTTAATTGAATTACAAATGCATTGTATCCTCGATTGTGTCATACAAACATTGAGTTTCTAATATTTAAATCTCACAAGCATCAATAAATTCTTATCTCCTATATAATAAATTATAAAGTTGCATAGAAGCCTAATTTTGACAGTGTTGCTTTCGCTAAATAAAATATGGAAGAAAAAATTGCTTTTAGCATCTGATGAACCTTATTTTTTAGAAACAAATGAATATCTAGCAAAGAAGTGCTAACATTACTTTTCAATTATGGTCATATATATAWATATTTATTTATTTGCTTTCCCATTATACTTTAAAAGTCACAATAATTTGATTKTTTTGTGAAATTCYTAGAATAACTAATTTTAGGCAAAAAAAAAATTCCAAAAGATTGGAAAAGTCATGGTTGTTTATATTATAAAATTGATTGTTTTCTATGTAGATAAATAAACACTAAATATATTCTTTGACTCATCTATACATATATTATATTGTACTCAACGGTAAGGATCAACAAAACGTATTTCTAAAAAAATGACAMAATTATTGGAATATTATTTTTTCAAAWCAAATTAYACAAAAATGGAATATTKATMCTTTTAGGCATTTTCCAATTTAYATTTTTAGGAATCTTCCAAATTACATTTGGCAACTTTAATTAATTTTGGGCAGAGAATGCTAACCTTGACCATCAAGTACAAAAAARAWTTCAAAATTAAATTTGTAAAAATATTCAAATTTTACATGCAAAYGACCTAAAAGAATAAAAATATTATCTCTCTYGTCATGTTTGTATTTATTTGTGATGGGTTTTTTAGAATCAGTATATCCTTATGTTTTGAAATGAAATTAGCCCTAGAAGGGCCAAAAAGCCTTTTGCACCTTTATAGTATATCATGAATATAGTGATGTTCAATCAAAAAAACATTGACTACATCCTTATTGTACAAAGTAAATTAATGATTGATCATGATATATGTAAATAAAAATGTATCACAATTCATATATTAAATCACAATTGAAGAGTCATAAGGCTAAATACGGGGTGTATAGAGAAACCCCAAGGGCATTTTAAGGGTTAGGATATTTCAATTATACCTAATGTTTTCTTAGAATCTCTGACGTTGAGTTTTTAACTAGTGAACATATTATATGTGTCCTTTGAGCATGAAGTGTTACAATTTTCAATCATCCAAATTTTTCTTTAAACAAGTGACATTGAGATTATGTTTTGGCCATGCTAGGACTAACTATCAATACTATGAGCAAAATGAGGCAAATCATGATCATCAGCACTACATGCCTAATCACATCAAAGGCAATGCATCATCATCAGCTCTACATGTCTAATCACATCAAAGGCAATGCATCATCATGAGCACTACATGTCTAATCACACCGAAGGCAATGCATCATTAGAGACGTTATATGTCTAATTACTCTTGAGGCAATGCATCAACATCGATACTACGTGTCAAAACCTATCTACTAGCCATCATCATTACTATGTGTCTTACCATGATAACAACATTCTTAACAACATAGATTTCAATTTCCACCATCTTAGTAAAAATGGAAGTCCCTTCTCCACATACCTAGTGGGGTAAAGTTGTTTTTTTCAGTAAAGTTGCTATTGTGAACTCTACAGTATCTATCAAAATATTATAATTTAGTAATTTATTGTTGGAGGATCTTTGTATGTTGAGAAGGCAAAAAATACTCATAAAAATGTTACCTGGTGGTATTGAGTGAAATAATGAATCTTTTATAATTCTATGTGTTTTATTACTCACAAGGCAATGCATCATCAACAATAATATGTGCAAGAAGGCCATGAGTCATCATTGATACTATGAATCACAAGGTCATGAGTCATTTAAGAATCATCTATTTTTTTATTACTTTTGGCAGTAAGATCATAAGATTTATAATAGATTTTAGGATAACATTGTGAGATGCAAAAGTTGAGTTTTGTTGAAGCAAGACAATAGTGATGGGAAAGGCAAAATACAAGGAAATCACTTCACTTTCACATTGTYGTTTCACTTCACATTCACATGTTGCAATTGGAAGTCTATAAGTTTTATGGATTAGGTAGAAGTTTTGTTACAAGAAATACATGTTTTCCACAAATATGCATTAAAATTAAAATTTCAATGCCATCAAAGATAGGCTAGTATTTGGGCAAATCTATTTTTGTGGGATAATGCCTTATTACACTCCAAAATGATAAGAATTGACAGTGAGGTACACTTTTTTTGGAATACACAGCTATTATTGTGGCCAATGTTTGATGCCAAATTCTAGAAGGTCGGTCTAATTGTGGCCACAATTGAAGTTGTGTATTGCAAAAAAAGCACATTGCAATGACTTTTATAACTATKTTCGTAAACAAGCATTGCAAATTGGGGCATATATAGTTGCTACAAACAAGTCATATTTGAAAACCTAATAATTTGGCACACTYRRAATTTTYAAAATATATATTTGCTTATTCAAAACTTTGTTAGCTAAGTTTTGCACATGAAGATGCTAATAAATGCACATGGCACATTCCTCCATGTCATCACATCCACTCAACTAGTCAACCGTTGAAGATTAGTRTAGTTTGAYGTGACAACCACATTTTCCATTGTATCAATTTTAAGTCGCTAACTTAGTRACAATAGTGCAATTTGTAGTAAACTCTGCTTATACAAGACATAAGAGACTATAGACTATAGACCTATTTTAGAAACACAAGTGGTCAATACTCTTTATGAGTGTTTTATCCGATGAAGATAATTCCTCCTTAGAATTGAGTTGGTGGAGAGTGGAGAACCCTAGATCCCTCTTAAGATGGACTTTTCACTATAACAAAACATGGTAAAGAAAAACCGCAATCAACGTCGAGTGCGGGGTTTTTTTGCCACGTTTTTGTGTATGCGCTCGTAGTAGGGAGTTAACTTCTTCTGCAATTTCCAACTAAAAGTCTTAGAATTCTAGATTGCGTAACATATCATAGGAAAGGTTTTTAAAGTACCTTTCCAACAGCATATTACACACTCCAAAATTCCCAAAATTGCAATCAGAAATTGCAAAAGAAGTTGACTATGCGCGTAGTGGGGCTATACAAAAACGTGTACTATGTGCTTTTTTTTTACCATGTTCGGTTATAGTGTTTCAAATGTACCACAACTTAATATCTAAAAATGTTTTCCCTATACACCCTACAACAACAAGCATTTAAAGCTAAACTTGAAGACCAATACACCTTTGGACCCCATAGCATTATCTACTAACCCATTTATTTAGGATTTGATATGAGACAAGGTAAATTTAGCCATCCATGTCATGCAATCAATTGAAAAAGGATTCAATTTTGACAATAAGTGAACCATACAACACAATTTATTACCAAGTCTATGATTTACAAAAAATATTAATAAGACCCTCAAAGAACCCTACTACTAAAATTAACACAACATAATTAAGGCAAGACTGTTATGTTTCTATCCGGTCATCTTAACTTAAAACCCCAATACAAAGTGGGTSGCCTACTAGTGTAATTACCCAAATGTAGAAGTTTCTATGATATGCATCAACCTCTCTCTCTCTAATTGCTACCCTAATGCCAATTCCAACAATTTTGCCAATTGAGAAGGAAAAAAGAGCACAAACCACTATCATGCACCAAGTGTTGTTCCGCGTTATAGTTACCTCCTTGTCATCTAAGGCAATTGACGTTTTTGTGCTAAAACAATCACCTTCAACTCGACCACGACGTTCTTCAAGAAAGATTAGGCTTTTAGTAAGCTTGATTTGAAGAAACACCATCTTTCTAAAACTTAGCTCATGACAATACCTATACAATACATTATGACCACCAAAGTTGTTATCTTTGGTGTTCTAAGGCAATCACTACAACAAAACATGGTAAAAAAAACCGCATTCAAAATTGAGTGCGGTTCTTTTTGCCACGTTTGGCTACATACGCGGGTAGTGGACTTGAAACTTCTTTTGCAATTTCCAACTGCAAGTTTTAACATTTGGAGGCTTGTAATATATCGTTGGAAAGGTATTCAAAGTACCTTTCCAATGATATATTACACGCTTCAAAATTCCAAAAATGCAATTAGTAATTGCAAAAGAAGATGAATGTGTGCGTAGTGGGCTTGCAGCCAAACGTGGCAAAAAGAACCGCACTCAATTTTGAGTGCGATTTTTTTTTACCATGTTTTGTTATAGTGAATAAACCCTCTCCACACTCATTCATGTGCCACGACTTTATACTTTCTCTAACTAAACTTTTTGAAAGCTTACCACAAAGTCTACAATTTTTCTAATTTTTAGAACCTAACTATCTTTGTAATGTTTTGTAACTATTTATAAGAAAATTCAACCTAAAACTAAGCAATTGGGAAAATACCTTGTTCAATGTTTATAATGAGCTTGAAGCCAAATTAAGGAAGGTTTGGAAGGTTTATACTCTTATCTTCATTACACAATGTATATCTAATTTATGTTCAAGAAATTTG
>VACF01000144.1:0-90405 GCA_006891605.1 Pleurozium schreberi
GCCGCCAAAGGAGATGTACAGTACACCAAGTACACCAACTGAACATCTGATGATCCTTGGCGATTTTAAAGACTTGATTTTGATGATCCTTGGTGTCAAGACTAGCACGTACGAAGAGTCTGCTGGGGGGATCCCGGAATTTCAGTAATTTTTGTGCCGCAATGGACACAGATAGGGAGTGCTACTCTTGGGTGGATGCTGACTGGCCTTTTCATTGCTCAGAGCCAGTGCTAACAATACAGTGGCAATGTACATCAAATTACAACCGGATTAGAATTGTGATTTCATTTGTTCGGGTAGGGCAGAAGCTTAGGGATTAGAATTGTGATTGTTCGTAGACAGCAATCCGAGACGTGAATTTAACTGGATTAGTACACAAATCTGAGTCGGTGTTTCGAATCGTCTTCATTCATTTAGATATATATAGCTGCATCTTGATCATGCGTGAACGCAAAGTAGTTGTAGTACTGTACTGTAGTGCATTGCACAATTTGGAATGAAATTTGGGTGTCAATGTCCTTGACCACAGAATTCTAGTGAATCTTTCAATTGTGGAGCACCGTCTGAAGTGGTATGATCCTTGATACATGAAGTTGTACAATACATGATAACTTTGGAGGTCATTCTGAAGTGTGAAGTGAGAGCCAGAGTTCATATTTAGGAGTACAGGCAAAGTTTTAATTTTTGCTTGATTTGCTAGCATTTACAGCCAAAATCATTAATCAGAAGGTTATGTTTTGGCAAAAAAATTGGCAAAAGGAATTATGTATTTAAAAAATAATGATAATCTTAATTGAATTTTAAGATAAAATAAAATTTAAATGATCAAAGTGATGATTTGAAGAAACAGCAAACCGTTATATGGGAGAATCYTGGCATCGTTTTCCAAAGGGTTAGCAACACGCCAACACAGCTTTTAGTGCATGTTTTTTAAACTCCTATTGACTCAGTGGATTAGAGTGGTCCACTGGATGACTTCAATTAGCACTCTAGGATGGATTTTTTTTTTCATCAAATTTATTTATTTGAAGGGTATTTGAGTATATTTTTAGTGAATAGTATTACAAAGTCCCTCTTTATGGTCTTATTGACTTTTCTAATGAAGAAGGTGCTCAATCCACATATCACCCTTGTAGAGTATTTTGGCCATTGCTTGCGATTTTCTCTGGATGTGGCTTTTAGCCATAAAAATGATGTTTTTTGAAGTTGAGCCCCAACTTATGAAATGAAGATTACCAAGGGTAGTTTCTACTCTAATTGGAAATTTTGATAAATTCATATATTTCAATATTTTACATGAATATGAACTTTGGGTCTATAACCGTGGTGTAAACTAGAGATGGACTTCAAGGATATCGACATTCATGTGCATAATTTCAGTAAATTGATTTTTTCGAAGAAGAATTATGTCGAAGATAACAAGTCCAAAAATCACCCACCTAAAAGCTGAAATTGAGTTTTGTGGAGGTGAAACTTCTTAAATTAATTTCCAATAAATTTTCCTCAAAAGACAAGTGGAATTGGCATCTAACCCAAGTCGTTTCACATTTTTTGGAGGTTTGGGGAATTAGTCATATAAAATTGGAGTTCAAATGACATAGGGCTTGAAAATCGCCCACCTCCTAAAATATATGTTGTTTAAACATGGTTGAAGGCTATGATAAAGCAACTTGTACACATATTGTAAGTTTGAGGATGTGGGCAGTTTTAGAGAATGTACAATTTTAGAGCTTGTTACCTTAGACCTGGAGAGAAACGAGAAGCTTGTCTAAAAACGGAGCAGTTTGAGACACACTTTTGAAATTGCAAGTCTATACTCTTAGAATTCAGAACTCAGCAACATCAGTTCTCAAAATGGAAGTCCATTTCCACACTGTCTCGTAAACCACTCCGAGGAAATGAACAGGTGATTTCTTGGGACTCTGGGAGTGGTTTACGAGTGTGGAAATGGGTTTTCACCCGTTCATTTCCTGGGAGAATTTTGTGACACAATCAGCCATAATGCTGAATTACGCAAGAAAACCTGCATAATTGAGCATTACAAATTGATTTCTTCATTCAATTTTGTTATCTCATCCTACGTATTCCATTTAACTTTGATTATCCTCCCCGTGATTTACTTCAGGCAATGTCCCTCCTAGTTGGACACTTCACGATATAGAGCGCCTCCTTGTTGAGCTCCGCCCTCCTTGAGTCCTTGTTGGCCCTTTACATTGCGAAATGTCCTCTTCCTTGGGCATTGCCCTATACAAAAATCTTCATTATCACCACTTGAAATCACGTTTACCACACTGAAATTGGCCAATAAAACAAATATGTACACTGAATAGGGGTATAAGGGGACCAAACAATAGAGACCCGGGAGTCTAGAAAGCCAGAAAGAAAGATCAATGGAAATCACAACTAGCTCTTCCTTAAATTGGTAACAGTTGATGAAATCTGGAATCAACATTTGTCCCGAATTTTCAAGAAACTAACTGACTATGGAGCAGATTCCTCAAGAGAATTGACTCGAAAATTGCAAATTAATGAAAAGTATATTAAATAATTCGGAGTTGAAGCAAAACTGCAGGGATGTCCCCGTCACGTCACGTCCGGACGAACGTCTGACGTCAACCCCGGCATCCGTCAGGATGAAATCAACGACAGAATCGACGACAGAGGATGAAAAAACGTCAACAATGCGATTGGAAGACGGACCTGACAGGGACGCCTTGGAGGGACGTGCCTAGTGAACGGTTTCTATGGACGGTCAAGACTCGCTGGACGGACTTCAGAGACGGCCTCAGTCGATGGTCGATGGCCTCTATCAACGGTCGATGGCCTCTATCGACGGCCTCGGAATTGCTATCCATGCGCCGCGCACTGTCGACGGACTTCATCCACACCGTTGACGACGCCGTCAACATTCGGGACAGACTCCGACGCGTCATGATGCGTCATGACATCCGGACAGGAAAAGCCCACGTCATGTCCGGATAGAATTCCCTGCAAAACTGGGCCCATAATTAATCATGGCACTCTCATCCTCTGTCATGGCTTAAGGTAGGCGAACCCAATACGAACCATTGACCTAATACCACCCAAATGTAGGACTCTTGTTGATTCTTGAATGAGAATCTATGACATAATTACATGCCTTAACTTCACAATAAGTGAAGTTAAGCCATGCATCACTAGATCATAGATTCTCACTTTATAATCAATGACAACCCTACATTTGAGTGGTATTAGGTCAATGGTTGGTATCGGGTTTGCCTACCTTATACGTACTCCGGAAAGTGGTCACCATCATCAAAGTTCAGCACCACTAAGCGGGCATCAAGCACTATTGAATTTGTTCAATCCTTACAAATTAAACCTACAAGAGACGATGCAAGGGGCAAACGTACCATAGGCAACCTAATTGTAAAGGCAACCTAATGTCATTATTTAGTGTATTTTAAAATCGTTCATCATTTTTTGGTTTTGTTTTCTTGTTGATAGACTAATTAGTATGCACCCTAGAATGCATGTAAGGAATCTAAATAATAAAACCCTAGGAACACCTTTAAACCTAAAATGTTGCATAGGACAAAACTTTGTCCAACGAACATTTTTTAGAGAAATTTTAAAACAAAAAATGCATCTATTCATCTAAGATTCTAAGATCAAGATTCTAATTGATAGACCTCGTCTTTTGAGGGCTACCGTAAGAAGTAAATGGACAAGTTTATTCATAATCATTGATAGTTATATGCTCATTCAAATATCAAAGGATATTATATTTATAATATTTAGTTAATATAATATCTATTTATTTAGAGGGATATTTGACAAATTTCATCCGTTTTTTAGCAACTTTTTCTAGTGTTGARAAGCCACTTTCAAAATAAGAGAAGGCTGTTTATTGGTTTAACCCCTAAAAGACCATCTGTCCCTTTGGGGGACAAGGTAGATTTCAGGCATGTACCTACAATCTCAATTTTTGTCTTGATTTTTTGAAACTTTTTTTGAAGATATAAATATCTAATTTTCTTCATGAAAATATAACTTTTTTTTCAATTAGTGCTTGGGAACAAAAGTTATGCCCAAAACAACTCAACCTAGGGGAGAAGGGGGGAGAGGTGCAGCAAAAAAAAGTTTCAAAAATTTGAAATTTTTTTTTCTAATATTTTTTCTTATAGTTCGTACTTTTGTCTACATGAAAAGCATTGATCATTCTATTTGGATTTGTTATGAGACAGTTATGGACAATCTTGTTTTTCGGGCAATTGGAGCATCTTCTTGAAAAAGTAACTTGTAGGATTCATTTTTTAACTAAATTTTCACAATTTCTCGGAAAAAAAAAGTTTCATAATGTAAAAATCTCTTACTAGAACAATCTCACCATTGAAATTAGTTTGTTTCAATTCCATCTTAGAGCTGATAACATTTTAGTTTTCCCTCCAATCTTGAACCTACTCCTAATTAACAGTTTTTTAATGATAGAAAATTAAGTGTGTTTTCTGAATTTTTTTTTCTAGACTCTCAATTCAATTTTTGCTCACACAAAATTAGAAATTCAAAATTAGTAGGGCAAAAGTTTTAAGCTAAGAAGTTCAAAGTCAAAATATGTAATTGAGCAACGTGCAAATAAACTTGTTTTTTTCACTTTATATGAAATCATCTTGCAATCTACATAGTCAAAGTTTTTGAAATTTGTTCTACTCATTCTTACACTAGACTACTACATTGCGCGAAGGCTACAAAGAGGGAAAAAAAATTCTACATGAATTCTAAGGTGCAATGCAAGCGCAATCTTCTCTAGCAAAACGGATTCTTTTTAAACAATATTTTGAATTTTTTTTTATTATTAAAAACAAAAAAGTCCACAGACACTTTTTTTGCTATTTTTTGCTCTCAATGATTTTTGTAGTACCACGCAACACTTTGTAGTATTGCATAGTAATAAATCGACGGCGTAGATATGCAGGCACCTAGAATGTATAGTTTACATTTGTAGGCGCGCCGCTAACACAGAATTCTGGTAGTACAACTTTGTACTACCAATCCTATGGCCAAAAACTGCGTTCTTGAGACAAAAATGTGAAGTGTTTCTTGCAATCACCCAAGTGTAGGATCTTGTAGTATGTTAGTATTGAGAAGATGTGGAAAAAATTTCGAAAATTTCCACCGTGTAGATTACAAGATATTAGCATTTCACTTGACAAAAATTCTTTTTTTGGCCCTACAAAAACTTAGGCAACTACACTTCACAAGGTCACATTTGTATGAAAAAATGTTAAAAGTGGTGGTTCTTCTTTGAATTCATTTTTCAAGGCAAGTTCGCTACATGCTTGAAAAATTTCAAATCATTTGGAATTGTACAAAATTTAGGAAAAAATTAAGTAGTAGAACGAAGAGTAGAGAATGATTCAGAATCCTAAATGTTAAGGATTTAGTTATCGAATTGAAAAATGCCAATCCCAACGGTTGGGATGTTACACAGAGTAATAGTTAATCTATATCCTTTGATTTCATATTATTTTTAAATATTGTACATTGAGTTAACCCTTTAGTGGCCAGTTGACCACATTTTGGTCAATTTTTAGACTCCATACTCATTCTAGGTCAAACTACACCTAATTTGAAAAAACTCAAAGAGTAATGGAGTTAAAAAATCCTTAGATGCTCAACTTGAATCAAATTTTGTGGCAAGACATGCAATAACAAGTAAGTTAGGCCAGTTTCAATGATTTTGTGCTGGCCTATGAAATGCACAAACAAGCTCCAATTTGGGGAATTTTTTTGCAAAACACATTAGCCATGAAGGTGACAATGTTGCCTAGTAATCACCCACCACTATATAATTCATGAAATGTACACCACCATTACAATTTTGACCACAATGGGGTGGCTCAGCTAATCTTGAATACAGAGCACACCTCCACCAGCACACTTACAAAAAYCATTTCAGGTCAATTATCAGCAACCAAAGTAACTTGGTGCGATACAAGTCGCCCATCAACGCTGCGAGWTAATGCAATGCGCACCCTTACTACACAGACACAGTAGGGTTTGAAGCACGGCTCGCCTTATAAACCGAAATCCACCAATCACAATGCCTAAACTTCCTGTGCAGCTTCAAATCACACTATCCAATTACGAAATGCGTATACCTACATTACACAGCTCATCTCACAAAACCTAAATCCTACTTCAATCCAACAACATACCAATCTGCCAAATCAAAAGCTTTAATCATTAGATTAATCCAACAAGGCACAATCCAGACACAAAAACAAACTATAGCAAATGCAATCATTAAAACCGAGAAAAAAAAGAGACAGTATGAGCGCAATCACAACTGCTCGCACCTGCTTGCGTATCCAACTTGCGGCGCTTGCTCGAATCATCAGAGACCGGCTCTCGCTCCGCGCGCACGACCTTCTTGTCCCGACTCATCTCGCTGATCAACACTCTACGGCATGAAACACTTAAAAGGGGACGAAAAACGAAGATCCGGAACGAAGTAAAGGGRAAACAAGTGTAGGAACTTCGGCAATCGAGAAGCCAAGAGGACAACACGAGAGAGRGAGACACGAAGAAACAAAGGGCTTGTTCCCGCCACTCTTCTSCCTCCTTCCCTCCCAAGTCCTAAGTCCTAACCCTCTTCGACGATAACTGCGAACGAMCGAAAACGTCGGAAGCGACGAACGAAAGGGGTGCCGTTAGCGGCTTAATTCCCCGCCATCTCAGAGTATGCGAGCTTTCAAATCCTGGAAATAAGGACCCATGGCCGTCACTTATTGCAATTTATTGGAGTCAAATCACAAATCTTGTATGCTCCATTTTGCCATTATGTGTGGACGAGTTCTATTCATTTTTCAAATTTTTTGAAATCACATGGTTAACTTACTATKAGATATAAATTTTCAAACTCTTTCTAAAATTTGAAGGTTATAGTGAAAACTTCAAGAAGTGAAGTAGAAATATAATTTTGAATAATAGATTTGCTTGATTGATTTGAAATTTTAGTGGTTGGTGAATAGAATAGTGAAGAATATTAGGTATCATTGACCAAATTTTGAATTATTCTACATTGTGAACCATGGTTATATGCTTTTCAACTTACAAACTACAAATTAATATTTGTTTGGAGAATTTAATAAATTATCAATCAAATTATAAACTAAAATTTGAAAAACTTTATTTTGATAATTCTCATTTATAAAAAAAAATGAATTAGAATGTGAATATCAAGTGTCACAAAACAAAAAAGTTGAAATCTATAAAAAATACACTACATAAGTGTATTAGTTTCTAAATATAATGTCTTGAATAAAGTAAAAATACCTAAAATGGCTTGAAGTTGTTTAAAAAATAGAGAAGTATCATTTATCAACAAAACTCTATACACCAAATTGGATGACAATAATTCCTTTGACAAAGTGAAAAAAAATGTTTTACCATTGATTAGCCATATTTTTGTTCTTACAAAAAAAACTAATTTTTCAAATTATATAATTCCCTAGCAAATATCGTGCTAGTTCTCAGCCTTGAAACAACCCTTCTATGGCCTTTTTTTTTCTTTACATAATACACTTTCATAATAGTATATTGATAAATAAATAAAATAAATGGTGAATTCATATAATGACTCATATTCAATGACTTCTTTAATAATTCTTTCATCTTGTAGTTTACAAAGTTTTTTTACACTAATTTTACTAATACTTTAGGTATTGATGTTTAATTAGAATTGATAATAGTGCTCATGATACCTTAAAAACAGTTTAGAATTGCTTGTTTAAATGAGGATAGAAACAAAGGGTAGAAAAAGATTATTTATTGGAAATCAAGTTAAAAAACAAAATCAAAATCATAGTGGAAGGCACTCTCTAGAGGGCACTCTAAATTCCAATTACAGTCCACTACAAGATTTTGATAACACCACATTATTTTAAGTAATACATTCAGGTGGCAAGGTAGTAGTCATTGGAATCTTTGTATAGGTTTCACTCTCCCTCCAATTGTATAGTTCAAATTGTTTTGTGGTAAGAAGTAGTATTATCTTTCTAGTATCATTAGAAGAAATCCACATTTTTTTACGTTAGCAATAAACAAGCATGTTTTTTAAAATAGGAGCACGAAGATGGGATTGTGACCAAGGAAGGTAGAATTCAGTTAGGTGTTCGAAAAAACCATTGGATGTCACTAAATAAGTAGGATAATGATAATAATTGATGTTTATTCATTTCAAATGTAGCCCCCGAATTATATAATAAGTAGGATAATGATAATAATTGATGTTTGTTCATTTCAAATGTAGCCCCAAAGACAAACCTTAGCCTTGTGAAATAATGAACATGTGAATTAGGGCATGCTTACACATTGTGCAGGCTTTTGCTTCATCTACAAAACTAAGGGCAAGAATTTTTTAATTTTATTTTCTAGATTAATGTGGTTACTTTCATAAGATTTTTTGAAGTTGTATTCAAATATTTGACTACTCATGGAGAAAATAAGGTTTCCTTCCTATGTCAAAAAAATTAGTTGCTCTCCACAATCATTTTTTATTTTGGAAAAAATCACAATAGTTACATGCATGAAACTTTCATGATTTTTGTTTGCATTTTCATACGCCTTACGCGATGTTATGTAATGCCGAATTGTAGTGTGAAGTGTGGAGAAATAAAAGTCATTTAGTACCCAAAATTCTTCTATCTTGGTCACTTGTATTGTATTTTTATTTATTTATACACTTGAAATGTTATTAATTATAAAATACAAAAGCTTATCAGATATTGCTATTGACTCACATAAGTGACTGAATTTTTTCATCCTAATCTAACATTTCATGAAGTACATACATTTTCATCAACAAGATATTAAAAAGTTCTTTTACATCACCTGCCATGGTAATGTTAATCCTTTTCGAGGTTAAGGATTTTGGGTAAAAGTGCTTTGAATAACTACAATAGAAGGAGCCCAAAAGTCCATCAACATGCTTTAGCATTCACAATGGGAGCAAAACTCAACTCCAAGTACACAAAGTAGTAAGTAAAAAGAAGAAAAAGAGTAACTCTTGTAATTTTTTGACTAGTGTAAATGAAGAGTCTGTTGGGGATAGTTCTACTATCTAAGCCATGTAGGCTTAGGTAGCGAGTGCTATCCTTGGTGTCTCCTTTCGGAGGTAAACTCTTGAAGTAGTAAGTACATAAAATCAACGCCATTGAATTTTTCAAATTATTCAAGTAGAGCTTTTTTAATGGATAATACTAATTCCAATCATGACCTTTAGGCCAAAATTATTTTAGCCAATTTAGTGATATTCATTTTTGTATAAACAAATATGAGGTGTGTTCACTACAAACAAAATGGATGTTTTAAATATAGTCCTAGTAGTATAGTTCTACAAGTAATGACTTGAATGGGTGTTTTTAGTAAACCTTTACTAGAAATACATGTCTTTTCAGCAAAAATTTACTATACAATCTCCTTTCACATCATTACTCATAAGACTATTCTACTAGGACTATACTTGAAACATTGCATTCTCTTGTAGACGCTATGTGTGAGGAGACAAATAGACATGACTTGTTGGAAATGGAATTTTGAAGTCACATGACCAAAGGTATGAAATGTAACCATGACAAATAAAACCATGAAATGAAGCTATAATTGAGTTATTTGTAAAGTCCCCCCACTTTGGGCATGACTTTTTTTGAAGTTGAGAAGGCAACTATAGTTGAAGCGTCAAAACTTTTTTGCAAGATACTTATGTCACACGACTTCAAAAGTGGGGACCAAACTTTTTGAGGCACCATTTTGATGGAAAAATAAGTTTCATACCCACTTTTATTTCAACTTTTTTAACTCAACCAAGCTTTTTCACAAAACTCATGGGTTTAAACMCCGGTTTAGTGTACTTTACGAATAACTCAAATGTCACCATAAAATTTTGTGGCCAAAAAACTAAAGCTATGAAATGAAGCTACCACATGGTCATGAAATCAAGTGGAAGATCCTATGGCTAGATATTAAAAAAAAACTAAATGCTTAGAAATTTTGCTCTTTGCATTGGAAATGGTAATTTTGAGTATTTTTTGAAAAAAAATGGTCTTGGGACTTTAGGATTTAAGGATGTGGATGATTTTCTTTACAAACCTAATTATCTTATAAATATTTGTTGTTTTCACATAAAAGTTGAATATTTATAACAATAATAGCATGATAATTTTCAAACCGCAACATTTTCAACTACTAATTTAAACCTGTACTTGGACATCATAGATAGTTGGAGAATAGTGGAGCCTTAGTTATTTTAGTCTAATTTGAAAATTATATAAATTTATAAAGAACACGAATACGTAATTCTACATAAAATCCCTAAAACAAAACCTAATCTATTTTTATATTATCTCAAATAGTTCGATTGTCATTTAACCTTCATGTTGTTCATCCAATTTTCATCCACTTCCATCTATATTCATCTAATATACCAAATCCAAATGTTCACACTAATAAAATCACATTCATCCAAAATCCATTCGATTAATAAAAAAAGGTCTCGCACCATACTAATTACTATACTAATAGAACTTACTTGAGTGGTGCAAAATAATAATATTTCAACTTGAATATATTAATTAAGTATATTAAAAATTATATGACTTTGATAAACTATTGTCAGTTACGTTAGTATGATTAATTGATGTAGTAGTGAAAATATGCCCTTAATCTTTCCTACGAAAGAATTTTTTCCGGATGATATTCTTTCTTCAAAAGAAAAAATATTGAGACCACACAAAGCCTCCATCATTAAAGATATGTTCCCTCTTGATATAATAAGGTGATATTAACAAAGAAACCCTAAAAATGAACCGAAATTCATCCCCAAGACCCTTTCAAACACAACTGCCCCCAGGAAATGGGAACTTATCTTACCTCGGCTATGCATTGGTAAATGGGGTTCTCCGTGCTAAAAAATGAAATAAAGAATCCAATTATTACTATTCAATGCAACTTAATTTGAGTCTTTTCCGCGAAGTTAACGGCGTCGGAGGACAGCACCGTGCTTTCGTTCTCCGACGAGCTCGCGAATTCGCAGCAAGCTGCAATCCTCGAAGCCATCGTCACATCGCCGACTCAGACAGCGCTCACCAAAACCGTCTTCCAAAACCGCTTGAGAGCCTTCTCGCTGTTCCAATTTTCCACAATGGTACGTACATTTCTGTGTTACCTACGCTTCTGTGTGTAGTTCTGATCTGCGTCTTTTAAAGTTGCCCCAGATTGGTGTTGCCGTAGTGGACATAGAAGAGTTCTATCTTTCCGCGTCCATTGCTTGTACCTCTGCATATTCCGCACAGTATGTGATGGCTTCAGTGATGTAAGCTTTAGATCTCTGAGTTGTTTGATCAGCAGGCTCTGCAGCTTTAGTTTTTCTTGCTTTTTATTTTTAAAGTTTTGAAGTATTTCGTTAAGAAATCACCATTGCCGTTTAAAACGTCACAACTTCCTCTTCACCACTTATCGACTGTACTTCTCGTGTCATCCCTACCATTTATTGATTGTTTGGAAAGCTATACATGCCGATCTCGTTGGTATCATCATCGTGCAAAACACCAGCTGTTGAAAAGACAAGAGGACTCCTGGTTAGAAACATTTGATGTTCATGAGCACTGCAGAACCGTACCTTTGTATTATTTGGCTTGCCATTTTGAGATTCACCACTTCCTCCAGTCAGGACAGTGTCTTTCTGCTTTCCGACGCAGATTCTCGTGCCCGTCGTACATCTCTCCATTCATGAAATATCTGGAAAGCACTTTATTCCGATCTCACTTGATTCCATCTTCATTCAATGCACTAGCGATCGGAACAATTTTACATCGAGAGGGAGCATTCCGTCAAGGAGAATTTGATACTCTCAGGCAATTTGCATACAAAAGCGTTTGTGAAGATCGAGGGTTTCGTAACGACCTATCCAAAGGCTCCGCGGGTCCTTCCTCAGCCGTCCAATTGCGAGTGGCCACGCCGACCTAGTTGTTGCCAGCATGTGCAAAACAAGATCCGTCCGATCGGTTCAAGGGTGAAGGAGCAGCGTCGATGGTATTCGGAAAGTAGCGTAAAACGGAGATGGTGGGGAGTGAGTCCGAGGGACGTGACGTGAACGCGTGCTGCTGCCACGAGCTCAATCCTTTGCGTCTCTCGCCCGCCAGCTTCATGCCCGTCATCGCTAGCTTACCGCAACCAATTTCTCCCATGGTCGTCGGAACTCGAGCAGTCGAAGAAGTCCGCCTTCTTCTCCTCGACTGGTCCGAGTCCATCGGCAAATTTRATTCTYGCGACTCACTYGCCCTTTTAGTYCTCACTTCATAATTGCGTTGCTCCAGTTCGAATTTAAGTGGCACAAATTTCGTCCCGATTTCGTGCCGGTTTCGTTTCGATTTCGCGAGCTTGCAGGTGCGTCGAGGTTAAGATCGTGGAGTCTTTGCTGCCTTGTTCTTTTCCGAGTCCGCAACAAATTTTACTCTCAGTCCGTCGTCGCCATTACTGCGGCTGTTACAGGCCTGTTGGAGCTTGGATTGGATTTGTTTTGCTTCAATTTTAATTTACTTGGCGTAGACTTTGTTCCAGGTTTGCGAACTTTGCGTTAATTCGAGGTTAGGAACGTGACGAATATTGTAAAATTTTTTGGATTGTTTTGGTGTGGCGATGCGTTGCTGCGAGACGTCTGCCTTGCTTGTGTGGTCCTGCTCTGTTCCGTTCTGAGTCCTCACCAAATACTACTCTCACCTGTCCCTCGCTATTCCCCACTTGGAGCTTCAATTCGATTCCTTTTCTTTACTTCAATTTTTTTTTCTTCTGACGTAGATTTTTACTCGATTCCGATCCAGTTTCGTGAGCTTGGAGGTGCGTCGCGAGCGTGGAGAATTTTGTGTAGCCGTTTTTGGATTTTTCGGTTGTGGTGATGTACAGCATGGCTGGAACGACGTCGGCCATGCTTGTGCGGCCCGACTCGAATTTTGTGAATTGCGTCAGGAGTGGAGGACACGCTTCGTTGCGGATGCGCGCGCCGGGGCTGGGGTTGCGAGGGAGTAGAGTGCAGGTTTGTTTGATGCGTGAGGTGAGAGGAGGAGGTTCCTTGTGCTTTCGGTCTGCTTTTCTTTCGCCGAGGTTTGTGGTTCAGAGGAGGCCAGCTGTGTTCGGACGTGGGGGAATTAGGGAGTTTAAGAGGCGGTCGGTYGTGGTGCGGTCTGGTGCCGGAGGGGATTTGGAAGAAGGGGGGGATGTCGGATCAGAAGCAGATTTTGAGAAACTGCAAAGGACTTCGGGAAGCGAGGTTGAAGTTTTACCTGCTGATAATGGTGCCGATAATTTCTTGACTGTGGAGGATATTGAAGTCAGGGAGCCCTCCCGGTTAAGCGATAATTTGAATTCCTCTTTCGATGCYGTGGAAGTGGAAGTGGATGTGGTGCATCAAAGCACCAGGCAGCAACCGAAGTTAGTAAAAATTGTCAGGAAAATTGTGCGGGCTTTTAATGGTCTCAAAGATAAAGAGGATGCTGTGCTTGAGTTAAGGTCTGCCAAGAAAACGAAGCTTCGGTGGGATCCACTTGGATTCTTGAACGGTTCTACTCCTTCGGTTACTGGGAAGTTGAGGGATAAAGTTTTCAATGGCCTTCGAAGAGCCGAGGACGATTTCTTCGCGGTACGTGGCGTTCTTCATGAACTGTATTTGCTACGAAAGGAATATAATCACCGACCTACCTCGAGAAACTCCCCATTGACTGCTAGGCCTGCCTTGTGGTTCTTCTGCTTTATGATTTTTGTCATCTAAGAGGTTGGACCATTTTGAGTTAGAAAATTCATCGTGATATCTGCATGCGTCAGTTTTCAAGTCAGCTCGGGAAGTTCACGTTCATCATGGGTGCAACTGGAGCCATCCTAGCCACAGGTTTTCAGCTGTCCGGTATGTCGAGCTTTTCCCCCATGATTTATTCTGGAGATCCCTTGCTTGCTGAAGATCTCTTGTTTCTGTAAACGTGTAGTCAGTTTGCTCTTTAGATTTCGGATTTTTCTTGTTTTGCAAACTTCAATTGCAACATGGRCATTGGTGCGGTTAGGATCTTCATTTATATACTTCCAGTCAGGGTCTATACTGATTGTTGCTACCGTCGTCCACATTTGGATAGTTGAAATCTCTTTCTTTGGCCCATACTGCGATAGGAACATAAACCCCTAAAGTGAGGAATTAATATTAATCGTGTTTCATGTTTCCTAAACCTGCCTTCACCTGCAGGATCTGAGGCTCATCAGGAACTTCTTTGGTTTAGTTGGCTTGCCGGAATAGTAATAGGCTCAATGATCGGAGCAGGACAAGTTTTGGAAGGTCACGCGAGACGAGGTCGRCGAAATGTAGTTATCACAGGAAGGTATGCGCCAGTTTCTTGGTTCAGAGAGGAGTCGAAATGATTTGTGTTGAAGATATGTATGATAGCTGACTTCTGCTGCAATCACCTGATAAATAACATTAGGTACTACTGGCTGAATGTGCATGGGTATTCCAGAATGAGTCGTCAAGGAGTGTATTCGATTCTACAAAGTGGTTGCCAAATGCTYAGTGCGATTAGTAAATTGCTTAATGACTAGGAGTAAYGATTTTATCTTCATGACGTGTGTGTTTTTAGAATTCCCTGTTGCTTTTGAATTTGTAGATTGAAAAATGATGTTCTTGCCCGAGATCAKCAATTTACAACAATGGTAACTTACGTTTGCGTTTCCTCCTCGCCATCCTATGCAGCACCCGTGGTCTTGGCAAAGCTCTTGCTCGTGAATTTCTGCGAGCTGGTGACAATGTTTTYATTACATCTCGAAGGTGATAGTCTTCTCTCACCTATTTTCAATATGRAAAAGTGAAGCATCCATTTAGATCTTTTTGATAGTGCTTGCGAGACCTTAGTTGGTAGCCCTATTGATAGCAGTCTTAGACAGGTAATTGGTGTACCTTGACGGAGTGTTTTTTACTATTTTGCTTTTGGTGGAGAACAGTCTCGATTCTGTGAATAGTACAGTGGTGGAGCTTCAGCGAGAGATTGAAGAGATGCATCGCGATTTCCTWGAGTCAGAGGATGCGATTGGAACAACCAGTTTGAAAAGTTTCCCTAAGGTCGTGGGAATCCCTTGTGATGTTTCGAAGAGCGAGGACGTGCGTGCCCTTTCTGAAGCAGCTGTGCGAGAGTTTGGGAGCATTAATATTTGGGTGCGGACCCAATTTTAAGCGGTTTTCTGTSRATGCTTTGCATGCCTTCTGTCCATTTGTTTCACGTGAAAATTATTCAGTTGTGAAGTCTACTTGTGGCCGCTTGGCATTGCGAGTACGTTAACTTACAGGTGGCTGCAGTATAGTCGATGAGCTTTACTTATATTATTCGTGATTCTCATAATGTCCGTGTTGTGGGGTTGGACCAATGTAGATTAATAATGCTGGAATGAATAAGGGTTTCAGGCCTCTGGTTGAGTTTTCGGATGAAGAAATTAGTCAGGTACTCATCGCTTCTTTTAATGTKGCTTTCTTGTTTTTTGGCCTGTAATTTCCGCGTATCTTCTTCAAAGAAATTTCTTGCAGGATATTCTWGAGGCTTTGATGTGAGGAAAGGATTTCTGACGAGATCGACTTATTTAAGAAACTGATCAGATCTTTGTTTACAGATTGTGTCTACAAACTTGACGGGCTCTTTGATATGYACACGTGAAGCTATCCGAGTCATGAAAAAACAGTCCAGAGGAGGGCASATCTTTAACATGGATGGGGCTGGTTCTGGAGGCACGAGTACCCCGTTGACTGCAGTGCAAGTTTCTAACACTCACTCGATGCAGTGATTTGTAATATTAGCTACTGAACTAGACGCGTAAATGCTAAATACTTCTGTGGGTTTTAGGTTTATCATTCTATTTTTTCATTTTGTCTGATCTTGTTTTCTCTATAATAGCTGACTCTCTCTTATAACAGTTACGGAGCAACAAAATGTGGGCTACGGCAATTATCCGCTTCCCTTTTGCAAGAGTGTAAGCGTTCTCGAGTGGGAATCCATACCGCCTCCCCAGGCATGGTTCTTACTGATCTGCTCCTCAGGTATAATAACTTTTGCAACTTCGATAGGCTAATTTTGTGGATAAGAATATTTCTTTACGTTGTCGCTGCTGATACAGTCGGCTTCCTTCACAAGCACTGGTTTATGAGCTGAGGTGTTTGTTAGATGGGTGATTGGTTTCTCAAATCGCATTAATCGTTTTGCAGTGGTGCTACTCTCCAAAACAAGCAAGTGTTCAATATAATTTGCGAGCAACCGGAGACCGTTGCTCAAGCGTTGGTACCCGGCCTAAGGTCTGTCAAAGGCACTGGCAAGGCTATCAATTATCTCACCCCTCCTCGCATCGTTTTGGCCATTCTGAATGCTTGGTTCAGGCGTGGTCGTTGGTTTGATCAAGAGGTACGTACTGCATCCCTTTGTAATTTAGCCTTCTCCAAGGAAGACTGAAGTAGTCATTAGTCTTTTGAGACGTGAATCTGGAATAATTTTACATCACGCCGCTTACGTTGAGAGATGATGTAGGCGAAGAGCTATTTTCGAGCATGTATTTAATCCCTAGTGCACGTGAACAGGGAAGAGCAGTGTATGCAGCAGAGGCAGAACGGTTGCGTCTTTGGGCAGAAGGCAGAAAGACATCTCCAGTCACAGCAGCCATGGAGATGGTTCCCAGTGGAACATGGATTTCTCTCTTTTCCTCGTCCGTGCTTTTTGCATATGTGATACTATCAAATTTGTCTGGAGGCGACAGCTCGGGCATATAAGTGCACAGCCTGCACTCTTTTCATGTAGATTTATATATATAGATATATATACACGACTGGATATTGCTCCTTCAAAAATCAACCGAAGCAGTTATCCCTTCACTACTAGATTTTATCAAATTCGCTGATTCAACTGAAAACAATGACACTAGAACCAAGAATTATTCGTCATTATTTGATTAAATGGCCTGGATTTGGCCCGGGAACTCAGCAGTAGCTTTACGGATTCTTCTTTATTATATCTTGGCTGGCAGATTAGATCATCTATTTAGGTTGCAAATTTTGTTTGGCCTTTTCAGCACTTCCGAGTGGGGTGGTCAAATATGTTCTGATATTTTTAGACATAGAATTACGGATTTACCAATCCTGGTTGACGGATTACAAATCAACCAGTGAAGTTCTTGTACCCCTCTTTGGTGAAGTTCTTGATGCCAAGAATTATCCTGGGGATGTCCTGCTGTTTTGACAGTGGCCTTTCAAATRTTACTGTAYATATRAATATATTCACAACGTCTGTAATRTTTTTATTTRGTGTATTGCACATACTGTATTRTTTTTATTGTTCCTCCAGGTTCTGATCAGATTTTGCATGGGTTCTGATTAGATATACAACTGGTAAGACTGTTTTAGAAGGTTTTGAATGACAGCGAAATTAATCTAAAATGATCCTTTCGCAAATGTGGGGATCCTAAAGGTGACTCGGGTTCAACAAGTGATTTCAGTGTTGAATGGAAACCCTGCTCACATTTGCAATTTTGTAAAGCTTTTTTCACTGATGTAACTTACACAAGAAGCTCCGCTCCGCTATGCACGGCTTTCGCTAAGTTATAGCAGAAGCTCACTTTTCAAGTAAACTTATTCACGTGTAGCTATTACAGTAGGGGTTGTCACACCACCTTCAGCACGGCAGAAATTCTCTGAGAACATACTCGAGGCGATTTCTGGTTGGCAGTTTGCGGCAGGAGCACTTAGATTTCCTTGAGAAATGAGAGTGCTGTTTTTTCTCCTCAGGGAACTGAAGAAACGTTATCGAGGAAAATTTTGTCAAGCGATTCTCTAGTTTGATTGGCTGAACGCAAGTTGTGGAGCTCCCTACCACCTTTGCAAGTAAAAAATTCTTGGAGAATCACTCCAAACATCAAAAGGGGTGTCACACCTACTTCACTCAGAAGGCTCACCGTTGGCTCCTCATTTCTCTCTCTAATTTCTCCGACTTCAAAGAAATCTGGTTCTCGGAGGAGGTGTGACTACCCCTAGTAGCAGTGCAGAGCCTAGATGTGGAGGAGAACAGCAATGATACTGCMCGGAAGATTCAATACCAATTCGAGTGTGAAGTGTGAACATGAACAAAAACTTTTGGTTTTCACTGCAACGAGCTTCAGCCCCGTTGACCAGTGCACTAATTGCAGATTAGTTAACTTTGAGGAAATCGAGATAAGTCAGTGGATGAAGATTGAAAGACCCTCACTCACTGTTCCGGAATTAATTATATATATTCAGTTTGTTCCATCACCACCTGTTGGTAAGTTCAGTTATGGCCGCTCCAAAGATGTCTCAAGAGACAAAATGCAAGGAAACTATCTTTGGTTCGGCAGTAAGGTAGGAGGCTTGAACTCCGAATGGGCATTTTGAACCGAACATGAGTCAGAGGTACATTTTGCTTTCTTCAATGTACAAAAATGTACAAGCTATGTACTTCCTCCGTCCCGAAATAAATATGGGATTTCCAAATATACTTGTCCCAAATTAAATTCGAAATTGGTTCTCCACAACTCAATGGACAACAACTAAAGCTAGTTTGAGTTCCCTCAAGCAAAAGAATCTATATTTCTACACTCCAAAGACTATGTAGCAATTCGATCATTGCAAACGGAATCAAAATGCAACCCTCTGGCCAACCAAAGGCAAAGAATTCAACCCACAATTATACAAAAAACGCTACTAATAAATCTCTTGTTGAGAATTTCTTGGAGTTGAATCACAAGAAATTGTCGGAATTGAATAGAAAGGATGTCAATGGACATTACTCCACCAACATTGCTTAGAGAATGATAAAAATCAATACCACTGGAGCAGTTCCAAAAACGGCAAAAAAATTCAATTTCATTGCTTGTTTTCAACATGCACAACTTAATTGTTGACTTCTATTCTTTCACACCTCATGGAACTTATTAAAATATACAGTAACTACACGAGCTCCTAAAAATAGAGACAATTCTTATGCTAATTTAGCCATTTCCAAATAATCCCGGATTTATTACGGGACGGAGGTAGTACATTCTAGGAGGTGGTCGCTTTTAGAGCCCTATGGCATTTCAACTTCAAAATTTCATTACTAATTCCACAAAGCTCCAAAAAATATGAAACAACTCGAGCCACATGTCATTTCCTCTTGCCTTTCAACACAAATTTACTAAAAAATATTTCAAGATGTTTCACCCTCCCCAAAATTCAGTTTCAGTGCTTAGATGGTCGCTTTATGGACCTCCTACCTTACTCTTGTCAATACTCCAACAGACAAATCAAACAAAGCAGGCAATGCTTGTGAGACATATGCGATCCCAAACAGTAAACCCTAATGCAAGATCATAGCAACGACATAGTCACCGTCCATTAATTGCACCTGAGACTGGTGCGCTGTGAATGCCAAGGTGAGCCTTGCTTGGATCACTACTGCAAACCCCGTCGCTTTTCATTCCTTGAAATAGCTACAAAATGTGGGGTGAGTGGAAATAGTCACAAAGGACAGAACGTGGGGCTGAGTTTGCTACTAACAACAGATCATTTTTAGTACTAGAAACGAATGAAATACGACAAGCCTTGCTCTAGTGGATAGAAATCGGTTGCATCAAGATAATCGGGTGCCTTTTGTGCCTATCAATCCAAAGTTTACGCAAATCAGATTAGCAAGGAGTTCAAGTTGTCACGGGAAGTTGGTATCTTGTTATTTAAAATTGACATGTTATTACATAAAAACAATTATTAATAGTGCTCTACACTGTAGACAAAAGAAACCAAGGTGGTTGATTTGCAATCCTCTTCAACACCAATTTTGTTACCCTATAATAATTAATGGCGTAACCACCCAATAACGTCACTTGTTGTTTGAAAATGTTTGATAGGTTGGAAAAATTTGAAACAATAACCCTACAACAACATTCATTTGCAAAGGAACCGTTCAATTCATATGCTTTCAATCTACACAAACGCTTAGGCAAAAGTAAGCAAATGGTACTGATTAAAAGGAGGATGTCATTTTTGAATGTTAAAAATGTCAACATAACATCACAAAACCAACTTATGAATGCATATGATAGTATGCACATGTGTAATTGCCACTAATGGCAACTATGCATAGTCATTATTAAATAAAAAAATATGTTTCAATCAAATTGAATGAATTGGTAAATGAAAAGGTATTTTGAAACAATTTGCAGATGTTTTATTCGGACAACGTTAGAATAAAGTATGACTTCTCTAAACTTGGGCTAGTGATGGGTGTATTAATAATTGACACAAAGTTCTACTTTCAACCTTGGTACATCCTCCAAATCATTGTTTTCATCCTACTTAGGGAAGATTCTCGATGTGAAGGTTTTGGGATAATGATAGTTTTGTACTCATTTGACAAGTACAAAAAGGTATTATCCTATACTAATTTGTCCCAGGAATACATGCGACATTCATTTACCAAAATCACATTATTGTGTGGTGACACTAATTTTTTTTAGAAGACACTAATTTCCTCACTATTATAATAGTAGAAAACGCAGAAATTTTATCAGAATTTTGTTGATTTGGTCGCGTTATACCGGTCACTATTTTGTTGATTTCAACAAAAATCTGTTAGTTTTAACAGATTTTTGTTGAAATCAACAAAATAGTGACCAGTACAACGCAACCAAATCAACAAAATTCTGTTAAAATTTCTGCGTTTTCTACTAGTGTTAGGACAAATGACATTGTAGTGTGAAATCCGTAAAACTTTGCATTGGCACAAGAGCTAAGTAAGGTAGATATACCCAATAGCAATATTAGTTGTTCAATGACATCTAGAAATCACCCTAAATCCAAGTGCAAGTAGACCCAAAGTTGCTAGGTAGAATACTTGAAAGTAGACAAGTGACGGTTTCAACGAGGGTTCCAAGAAGTTGTCACTCTTTCGAGAAGTGGCCAATTACCAGTGCGTGATCCCAGCTCAAATTGTGTCTCTTTTGGATGTTTCCATGTCCACTTTGGTAATAGTCTAGTGTCCTCAGTAGGTGCATCTATGTAGTTCTTACCAAAATTTCATATAATATTCATACAAAGCTCTTAAAAATACAAAACAAATTTTCTTGGTTTCCTAAACTGTCTCCTAACAAACACACATCATTAATCTTTCTATGCACCCTCAAGATCAAGAGATCTAGGGTAAGAGTGAAGTATCACATTTAGGTGCTTCTACCTTAAGGGTCGATTTTGGTCCCCAAAGTGATAGGTGGAGGCTAAGGGGCAAGGCCCAATAAAGGTAGGAGTAGCCAATGGCTTCAATGTACCTAATGGCGTCAGTTCCTCTATATTGTATTCATTTTAGAGCTTGAATGTAGGTAAACTATAGATAGCTTATTTTATTTGGCAGAGCAATAAATCGCGCCAACGAACTAGGCCCCGAAGGTCAATGTTTAGGATAAAAGTAAATAAAATCCCCCTATATTGAGCAGTCACTAGGGTATGTTCTCTTGCCCCCATATCTAATTTGGGGTCTCTCATTGCAAATCTGAATTCAGAAATTGAAAAAAAAAAATTGTGCAAAAAATAAAACATTCCTGCGTTTCTCCAGCGATAAATCTAGCCTGCAGGGCCTAGTTCGTTGGCACGATATGTTGCTCTCCTTTTATTTGACCCAAATGATAAGCTATCTATCTATAGTCTTCCTACATTTATGTTCTAATATGAAAGCCTTACTTACTTAGAATGTGACGCCGTTGAGTGCTCCTACCTTACACAAATCGTTTCCACACTGACCCAAATTAATTGATATAGAAAACTCTGTTGACTGCGAGTCTTTGCGTTGCAGCTGCTTCTTGTTCCGTTGCAATTGTACCGAGCGACGGATTTGGCTTCTCTTCATGCGCGGGCGGATTTTGTATGAATGAATCCGATCCTCAAATCGTGCATTGTGTCCTTAGCGATTAGASGCCAACATCGCGCTTTCTGTGCACCGAAATGTACCAGTTGATCGGGTTCCATAGCGTCTTCCAGGGGGTGCTTCTCACGGTCGTGTTCCATTTGAGCCTCTTGCACTGCAACAACGATTGAAGTGCCTTTTCCCTGTCGGCGCTGGCCGCGTTTGTGGCGTCCATCGGGATCTGTCAGAAGTGCTGGACCGTCTGGGAGCTTGAGTGGATTAGGGTAAAGGTGTGAATCTTCTTGCAATTGATCGACTTGTGTGTCGGTAGTTTGCWGAACATGCTTTTCACGAGGCGGTGGTTGTGAGAGCATTTCGGGGGATTGCATGCGGGAATTCTTTTGGTGTGTGGAATCACGTCTAAGGTTACGGGATGAGCATTGCCTTTATTGTCTGTAGAAGTTGACATTCATTTACTTAGTGCCGATTGCGTCTCATGAGAAGAGCTTTGCTTCTACTGTCGGTAGAAATTTGCATTCACATGACACCGGTTGCATTGCGTCTTTGCGTTGTTAGACGCGACCGTTGAGTATTTACATCATGGCGTGAGTGGAATGAGAGCAAAACTAGTTCTCGTAGGGTTTATGTTGAATGGATAGGGATAAGGGAGAGATGTAGATTCGAGTCTTTGGTTTCTGTTTCTCTGATTCTATTCTTGCAGGTTTTGGAGGAAGGGMARGGATTCAGCTTTGAGCGAATTAAATTCGATAGTGCTCGAATGGTCCGTGGGAGCTTCTATGCTGGTGACYACTTGTTAATGCCATGAGGACGAGAGCGCCGTGATTATGAGTCCAGGTTTGCATCAACTCCGAAATTTAACATTCATTAAATTGGCAATTTTCCAATCGTCATGATTCTGATCATCTGATGCACAGGTAGTACTTTCTTTAAAATTTAGGGCAGGTATTAGTTCAAGTTTTCGCCAACCACTACCATTTTGAGGAACTAGAATGTGAGTTGAATTGATCTTCCTTTCTAAACTCCTGGGTCCCTACCCAGGCTCCGGATGCTTGCAATGTGGTCTGATGGTCTGTTCTGGCCCCTACGACTCCCCCGTTGCATTTGCAAGTTGCAAGGATCTTCTTCTCCTTGACTTGATATTGACATGAGAAATGTAGGACCGATCAGTTGCCGAAAATACATGCAGTCATTTCTGTGTCTATTCTAACCGGGGTACATTGTAAGGTGAAAGCACCCAAAACCGATCATTTAAGCAATTCAGCATATATGAAGGCAACTTTTTCTGAAAATAATATTTTTGTAGTATTAGCGAGTGAAAATCATGAATATTCAAAAAAAAAATTAGATTTTTTGGATATAGTATGTAATTTCTTTGATTTTTTGAAGTGCCGGCTCACCAGACCACTGGAACTATCCTACAGGTGTACCTAAATCTGAACACTGCCAAAATCAGCAGTCAGCAAATCAGAATTAAGTATGTATCATTCATATGTGTCAGCGAATCACAATCAAGTATTTGTAAGACATATTAACTACAACCAATGGACGCAATTAGGTGTAGTCTATGGTACAGGACAGGATTGGGTACACGTGCGCTAATGGGTGTTTCTACCTTACCTGATACCTGGTGTTGTCAGAACATAACAGTGGTGCTGGTCACTTCTGTACTTTGTGAGATTGGCCTGCACTTATGTGTATTAGGTCTAAACAACGATGGCCCGCGCTCGTAGAGTTCCAATTGAGTTTTGTAATGAGAATCGGGAATATTTCGTTTCAAGATTCTGGGATTTTAAATCGCCATGTTCATCAGAACGTCAGAATTTGGAATGAATTGCTACTGCCCAGAAACCTCAGACGAGGACTTGTCTTAATTTTCAGAGCTTTATGCACTTGAATCATGTCACAAGTGTAACACTGAAACATGCCGTTGTAACAAATATGACTACATGTGCTTAAATCTGTGGGCTTGACTTCGCTGCTTATCTGCTTGGTTCCTAACAAAATCTTGAGTCCATAACTTTATTAAGCAATGGTCTTGGGGGTGCTTTGGGGGAAGATTCTGAAGCGCAAATGGCACGAACCAGGTCATTCTTCACCGTRAATCTCCATCTGCTTAAGAAAAATATCTGACATGGTACATAATATTCTACGCATGTCAGAACGGTGAGAACACTCTGGCTTAATAACGCTATGTTTTATCTACGTTTCCTRTTTGTTGTTGTGTGAGCCTTGAATTTCACCTCTCTCGCATGGTTTTAGAGGAGAGGTTAGTATGGAGCGTTGGGCGTAGTAAATACTGCTCGACTGGCGCGTCAGCTCCGCCGCTGATGACCCCAGTGCTTGCGAATGCTATGAACTTCGATGATGACCGCATCTTGACGACCTTTATTATTATGAAGGGTCGTTACAGTGAAGGAACGTCATTATGATTGTTCTTTGTTTTTATTCTGCAACTGCTAACAAAATATTAGAACGACCTCTCTGTTAGAGATGAGCCAACTGACAACGAATCAAGCAGAGATCTTCTTCTATGTTTGATGCTCTTTTCCTGGATTGATGCTCTCTGTGTTTGCAATATGTTCAAGTAGTCCAAGAAACAAAAAAACGGTATTCTTCCAGTGGATCCAGGGTGAAGATGTGTATTGATTGTCTATTTTGATTTTGTTTTCTGATTATTCGTTGGGCCTTGCTTGTGCAGGTCGCAGGCTGCATCCACTATCGAATATCACGATTTGTTACTGAAAGAGTTGTATCGCCTTGGTTCGGGTTCATTCAATGCAGGGCTGATCTGTTCACGAAACGATGTTTAGATCTTACGATATTTTCTTGAGCCATAGTGGCGCTCAGAAAGACTTTGTGGAGGATCTGAGTGACGAGTTGGTCCGAGTATGTSGACATCGTAGCGTTTTCTTTGACCGAGATGCCTTAGAACATGGTGAGCAAATTAGCAAATCCATTTTGGAGTATGCCGGGACATGTAAGTTGGCCGTTGCCGTGGTGTCGGAGGACTATTTCACAAGAAGCAGGCCGCCCATGATGGAGTTGGCTGCGAGTTACACAGCAGCGAAAGCCAGGAATGGATCTCCTTCCCTGCCTTGCCTCCTTCCTGTATTCCTYGCTCTCCGCCCAGAAGATGCGAAGGATTCGAGCACGCAATTGGGATGGATGAAGATGTGGAAGAAATGGGAAGTGAATGAGAAGATGAGTGAAAGGAGAAAGAGTAGGCCCAGACGAGTCCAGCCTACGGTCTGGAAGGAAGCTGTGGATCGACTGTTGGATACTCGCGGTCCAATTTACATACCAGAAGAGTATGGATACGATCCAGAGGTGTTTTTGAAGGAGGTCGCACAGGTCATCGCTCGCAGGCTTGATGATTTGAACGGAGGTATTGGCCCAGCCAAGGTGGGAGATCGGCTGATGCCGCCATACGAGGTGACAACAGCTGTTCCAACTCTTCAAATGTTTCAAATGGCGCTCTCCAGATCCTGGGAAGCAATGTTTGCTCGTGGAGTCTAGGATTTTGTGGCCACCGTTCAAAATTGCACGTGGAGTCCAAGAATTTGTGAAACTCTGAATGAACAAAGAATGTGCTTACTGAGGCATTCATCATGAATGCTGAGTCGAAATTATTTCCATTTTGGTAAACCTCCTTGATCGTCCTTGCAGGAAGTACATCCTTGTGAGGATAAAGTCGTGGAAGAGGATTCTTTTGAGAGTTCATGCACGGACTCCGGGTTGGTTTTCATCAACCCACTGCTGGGGTCTGGAAGTAGCCGGGACGCTGGAAAGGTGACAGATGTGAAGGAAGCTCTTCCCGAACCTTACAGAGTGGTAGTGTGCCTTGAATTTGGTAGCACGTCTTCTTCGTTTTCATTTTCTCMTATTTCATTTCCGGGGGACATTTATACCCATTACGAGTTTCCGGGATCTGCAAATCATGGAGTATCAAGGTGCAGAACCGTGACAGGGATCTACTACTCTTCGAGAGATGGAGGCCAATCGTATCAGGTGGAGTCTTGGGGTAATGCTGCTCTTTCTAGCTATGAACGTGGTCAGCGAGAAGCTGGAAGATCAAGTGAGAATTTTTTTGGGATGTATGTGACAAGATTTAACCCCCACCTTAAAGGTCGTGACATGCAAATATCAACCACAGAAAATCTGAAACTGCCGTCTAGCCTGCCGGTGGACAGACCAATTACTGACTTTTTGCACGAGTTTGGCGCATATATTTTGCATCGACTGCAGTGTCATTGTGGGCTTGATCTGACAATGAAGATGATCCAGTGGTGTGTACCTGTTCCGTCGTCTTGGGACAATGCTGCACAAGAGAAAATGAAAATCTRCATGGAGTCCGCGGGCTTAATCAACGGGGCTGACGGGAGTCCCTACCCAGTCAAGATGGTTGGGGAACTGGAGGCGGCATCCTTTTGGAGCCTCAAATCAAGTAAGTTGCAACCGAAAGTTGGTGACAAGTTGGTCGTTGTAGACATCGGTGAGTTCTTTTGTCGCGTCGTTGTACACACTATAAGAAACCCATGTTTTATGTGATGTTTTCATCATTTTTTGTGACGCATTTTAGTGGACGTCCAATAAAACAATTTGTGTTTTTATGTCAATAATTATGTTGAATGTTGAAGTGTTACATTGGACATAATTATTGACATAAAAACACAAGTTGTTTTATTGGACGTCCACTAAAATGCGTCACAAAAAATGATGAAAACATCACATAAAACACGTGTTTCTTATAGTGACAGGAGGTTGTTTCTGTGCAACCACAGAGTGAAAGAAGTGTCATCAAGATTGTTTACTCGCCATTCATCTCTGGATACTGAATTCATGAACGTTGCAGATGTCAGTCCCTTCCTCGTGAAGTCGGAAAGCACTTACAACAGTTCCAGACGCCTGGCCAAAGCAGAGGTGGACTGGGATAAATTCTTCAAGCTCAAAGAATTGCCCGATGACGTTCCAGGTTACAAGCACATGCACCTTGAGGAGGATCTTGGATATGAATACTACGATGCGCTCCGTGAGCCGGAAGCCGGACTCGTCCTTCTCAAAATCAACTACTGCCAGGAATCTTGGTTGTCGCTGAAGGAGCTCAGTGAAGGCTCCRAAACCTTGTCGGAATCGGATCGGCAGCAGTTACAGGATATCAAAAAGGTGAGTTGGGTCTCCACAAGATCATTCCCAGGATCGGAGTCTCTTTTCCCTCTATAGATGTACATGTATTTTACCAGGAGATGAATTGTTCTACTTTGTACATTGTGTGTGAGTCAGTGTAAATGGATTTTTGCCGTTGCATAGCAATCCTCACCAGTTGTAGAGGGGTTTGGGTTTCAATTGAAGAGAGCTCAAATGTGTAGGAGAGAATATGCTTCTAAAAAATGAGGTGGCCCAAGTTCCGTGACTCGCAGAAGGGATAATTCCTTTCTTTGAGCTTATATTCTTAGGTCTTCTAGAGTGTTATGGGGGAGTCTTTGTACATCCTAAAAGAAAATATTCACTCATTCATTCATATATTTTTTTTTCTTTCTTCCAGAGGAAGGTTATTTCACTTCCTTGTTATCCCATGTGTATTCCCCTGTCATCCCATGGGGGATTCAAAGGTTATTCCCATCCCCTGTTATTACACGGCATTTGTATGAATTGCCCTGTCTCACTTTCCCCCCCCCCCCCCCCCCCCCCCCCCCCCCCCCCCCCCCCCGTGAAGACTTGTCCGTGATTATCCATTTCTATCAGCAATATATTTTTCTTTTTTAATTTTGGAAAATTGGAAAAAAGCCAGTGGCAACAATCAAATTGATGTAGGTAGGAATCACACAATCATTTCGGCCGGGTTTAATTTTGGTTAATAAAGCTGTGACATCAATATATATCCTGGTGTTACTCGATCAAGCAAAATTTTCTGATGGACGGATGCTTTTGCAGATGAGTTCTTTGATAGACCAGGACTACCTCGTTCTGGAGATCCAATCCAACCACCGACATCTTTCGACGATCTACATCAAAGCGGAGAAAGTGTCGGCTCCCGAGCCGGGCATCCACATCAGAGCCATTCCAGCTGAAGAAATCTCACAGGTTCTACACCCCGGCGTCAAACTGTTCGCCGTCGACTGCAACTACAGCAAAATTAGGATGGTCGATTTGGAGGCCGCGCTGGTGAAGGAGAAAGCCGATTACAGCTTACGAAACGCCAATTGCTGGGACTACGCGCTGGCCACCACGAAGACYGTGCTGAAGCGGTGTGCGGAGGTTCCGGGGCTCAGTGCCAATGAGAAGAACAGGCTGCTGAAGGAGCACGACTCTGTCGAAAGCAATCTGGCAAGCCTCCATGTCAGAAACAGCGCGAAGATTCTGTTAAACCGGTTTGGAAATTGGATGTCATCGAGCTAGCACTGCCGGCACTGCGGTCATCCTGCAGTCCAATGGAAACAGGGGGGTCCCGGTCAGCCTTTTTCTTCTTTGGCACCATGGTGCCGGATTGTGCCATTTCAAAATAAATGTCTACTTTTTTCTAGTAAAAAGTAATCTTTTTTTACCAGAAAATTGTCAATTCTACTATAAATATGGATGAAACTGTCAAATTTGGATGAMAAGTGTACAAATTTGATTGAAATGTGTGTTTTTTGGTGTGTATGAAGAAATGGTTTTTTTGGATGTATGAAGAAATAAAATGCTTCACCAAATTTTATGTGATTGCCATCCTAGCACTTATTCAAAAATAGTGGGTCCTAATAAATGTTTGATATAGTTTGAATGTGTGCATGATAATTCAAGAATGCTATTTTAATGAAGGGTCATATAATTACGACTCATATTTCCTTAGATGTCCCAACCCATGTGCAAACTACAATTTGATATATGAGCACAATTTTTATAATCAAGTTTTAATAGGTGTCTTTCATGGATGAGATATATCCTACTCACGGGTAGCTTCTCAAGCGTACTTAAATTACACTTTGTCATGTATTTGGACTTTTGCTCACTATTAGAATAAAGGGGCTTGCAAACCTCCAAACTTCTCTAAGTGTGGCACGTGGAGGGGTCCACAGCGCCACATCACTTTTTTTTGGGAGAGCTCTTGCCACGTGGACTTCTTTCTCCAAAAACTTGGGCTCACCGGGGCAATGATGTGGCCCCTTGAAAAATGCTGACATGGCTCTTCCATGTCAGACACCACGTGGGCAGTTTGAGGAGGGTTCAGGGTCCACAAGCTTGTTTTCCGTGACGTCATATACAACTTGACAGTGTTACTTGGGACATCGATACAAACATTATCTTGTCATACAAGACGGGATGGTTCATTTGCGAAAAGATTGGTTGGTTATTTTCAACGACATTATACACCATTCAAAATACACCATACACTTTACATTATATACAATATACCATTCAAAATACATCATACATTATACACCACGCATTATATATAATACACCGTATAAAATACATTATATACAACACATCATACATTATATATGATAATTGGCATATAAGCTCATTTAATTGTAAGTATATTTATATGAGAAACCATCTGATATTTATACAAGTAGGATGGTAGGAGGAAAGACAAAGCATATGGGATATGCATGATGCATTAGGATTTAGATCCTGTCTATTTGAATGTCTTGGTAAACGTTGCAAAAAACATGTGCATGTTTTAGTTGACATTTCAATTCATGTCTCGTTTGATGTCTTAATTAACAGCTACAAAATAATGCCAAAATTCATAAAAATGTGTGACTGTGCTAGCATGGCATGCCATGCCATCACTTTAAATTGCTACATCAACTATAATTCTTTTTTAAATATATATTTTAATTTGAAGATGAGGAAAGAAATCAAGAATTTCACACCCACTTGTGTTTTCTCCCAAAAGAGTGGGTGTGAAAAAGGAGAAAAAATGTTGCATGTATGAATTCAAAGCAATTTAATTGAATAAAAATGTTAGGACAATAAGACAAAATTTGATATACATGTGTGACACAACCTTAGAGGAATTAACTATTTCCAATTTTTTCAAGGAAGTTCACAAATTCCAATAAATTATATTAAAAAACATAAGATGAGAAAACAAATCAACAATTTGACATCCAGTAAGCAATATTTTTCTAAAAAAAATGGGTGTCTAAAAGAATCATGAATGTCACATGAACAATTTTGTTGTAATCAAACATGAATGCCCTTTGCAAAGTATCTCCACAATATTATGTTCATGCCCTCAATTCCACATTCTTCAGCACTTTTTTCTAATATAAATCATGAACAACAATAAACTCACCCATTCATATGTGAAATGCTTGAAGATCTTTCAAAATATATGTAAGAATAGTAAAATTTTGTTAAAAGGCCAAAAAAAAGATTTTGGGCAGAAGGCGTCTAATCATTAGAGGGGATTTGGGGGGGGGGGCTGGAGGGCCGTTTCAACCCTGTTCCCCCCTGTTCCCCCTGTTCCCCCTACTGTTCCCCGGCAGCAGTGTCAGATTTTTTTGAAAAAAAAAAAAAAATTTAGTCTTAAAATGAAAATCTAAGAAGATTCTTTTTTTCTTTTATAATTGAAAAAAAAATGACGTGGCAGTTGTTCGCCCATGTCAGCCAGCTCCTGCGCAGGCTGCAAACGCTGCTGAACAGGCTGGGAACTCGCAGGGAACTCACAGCCCTCTAGACATGGAGAAAAACATCTAATGTCCCCATTTCTTTCTTTGCTCCCCATTTTTGATTCACACTTTCCATTTTTTTCCCCCTAAACCTTTTTTCTTCCCCATTTCCCAGCTTTAAGTCACACTCCCCATTTCCTTTTCGCATTCTCCATTTTGTTCCACACTCTTCAATTATTTACCCACTCCCCATTTTTGTTTTGCATTCCCCACCCCCCCATTTCTTGTTTGCATTCTCTTTCTTTTCCCCTACTCCCCATTTCTGTTTTGCATTCTTCATTTTTGTTCCTCAATCCCTGTTTTGGGTTGACACTTCCCAGTTGTTTTTTGCATTTCCCATTTTTTTCCCCAAGAGCAATTTTTTTCACCGACTTTCCATATTTTTCCCTAGTTCCCAATTCTTTTTCCCCACTCCCCATTTTTTCCCCTACTTCCCATTTCTTTTCCACGCTCCCCATTTTCATTTCTCCACTCCCCATTTTTTTTCCCAATCCCCATTTCTTTTTTGCATGCCCCATTTTGTTCCCACTCCCCATTTTTTTCTCCACTCCCCATTTTTTTCCTCCAACCCACCCATTTTTTTCCCCCACTCCCCATTTTTGGATGTTAGGAATAAGGTAAAACATCCCATTGCTACTAAATGACCCATAGTGAACACCTAATGATTCCATGACTATTTTTCAAACCATAATCAATGTCTAACTTGATCCCCATGGAGTGATTAGTGACCTCATTAGGAGCACCCTACTTTTTGAATGTAAATCATTGTATGAAGTGACTTTTTAGGGCCTTCCACATTAGAAATTACTGTGATTGCTTTAGGTGATTAAGATCACCATATTGGATACAATTTTTGCTGGGTATCACATAGCCTACTAATTCTTTTGGGCCACTATAAGAAAACAGTGATTTTGGTGACGTCAAAAGAAACATGCCTGTGCGTTTTTTTTAACACCTTAGACCTTACTGGCGATGTTGGCCAAAATCCGTTTTTTTTGGTGACGTGAAAACATGCCAGAATATTTTTTGATGTCACTGAAAACAATACAAATTTCTCGTGACGTCACTAGAAATCAGGGTCTTGCAAACTTCTCTAAGTCTGCCATGTGGAGGGGTCCATGTTGCCAACTCACTTTTTTTTAGGGTAGGTCTTGCTATGCGGATATTTTTTGGGCCTACTCCTTTCTGCCCGAGGTAGTGACGTGGATCCTTTTAAAATGCTAACGTGGACCTCAAAAAATTTGACGTGGCACTTCCACATCAAACGCCACGTGTACAATCTTATGAGGGTTTAGGCTCTGGAGGCTTGTCTTCCGTGACGTTGTATACGTGACAGTGTTACTTGGGACATCAAAACGAACGTCATCTTGTCATGCGAGATGTAGTGGTTCATTTGCGAAAATATTGATTGGTTGTTTTCAACGACATTATACACCATTCAAAATACATCATACACCATACATTTTATATAATACATTATTCAAAATACATCATACACTATACACCATACATTACATACAATACACCATTCAAAATACATCATACATTATATACAATACACCGTATAAAATACATATATACAACACATCATACATTATATATGATAATTGGCATATAAGCTCATTTAATTGTAAGTATATTTATATGAAAAACCATCTGATATTTATACAAGTAGGATGGTAGGAGGAGAGACAAACCATATGGGATATGTTTGATGCATTAGGATTTAGACCCTGTCTATCTAAATGTCTTGGTAGACGTTGCAAAAAACATATGCATGTTTTAGTTGACATTTCAATTCATGTCTCGTTTGATGTCTTAATTAACATCTACGAAACAATGCTAAAATTCATAAACAATGTCTAGTTGTGCTAGCATGGCATGCCATCACTTTAAATTGTTACATCAACTACAATTTTTTTATTTTATTTTATATATATATATTTTAAAGATGAGGAAAAAAATCAAGAATTTCACACCCTCTTGTGTTTTCTCCCAAAAAAGTGGGTGTGAAAGAGGAGAAAAAATGTTGCATGTATGAAAGCAATTTAATTGAATAAAAATGTTTGGAAAAAACAAATTGATATACATGTGTGACACAACCTTAGAGGAATGAATTATTTCCAATTTTTTCAAGAAAATTCACAAATTCCAATAAATTGTATTAACCCCTAAATGCCCAAACTGCATTTTTTGGCAACATAGCAATTTTACGCAGCTCACTACAAATGGAGTCTTTATTTTTTATCTTCAAAATTTTCAAAAAACATGTTCCCAATGAATGCCTTTCAGGCCCAAAATTTTCATAACTTTTGAGTTTTCATTGCTCAGTGGGCAGCTCGGGTAGAAAAAATAACTTCTTTAAATATTATTATTTTTTTAAATAAAAACTTGAAATTGGTTCAGTAGATTTTTATCTAAGTGTAAAGCTTTGAATCATTCTATATTGATCATTTAGTCAAAAGTTATGAGGATTTCTAGTTTGGGGTTGTTTGAGGGTAGTTATAGAATCTCTACTTTGCAAAAAAGTTAGAAATCCATTATTTCATTCAATTTTTAATATTTTTGGAAAAAATTAAAAACTGTAGGTGTAAATTGTTTTAAAGAGAAGAGTGGGAGAGTGTGGTCCCAGGTTGGCGATTTAGGTGGAGATCAGGCGGGACAGACGGTGTTGGTGCGAGGGAGAGTGCACACTGTTCGTGGGAAAGGGAGTTTGAGCTTTCTGGTTGTGCGAGAGGCGGGGCATACTGTGCAATGTGTTGTGTCGGTGAAGGACAACGTGGTGAGCAAAGGTATGATCAAGTTTGTGACGAAGCTAAACAAAGAGAGTATTGTGGATGTTGAAGGTGTGGTGATTGTGCCGACGAAGCCCGTGGAGGGGACGTCCCAACCGGTATGTTTTGAGCCTTCTATTCAGCTTTTGAAGTGTAGTGTTTGCGTTTCGTGTGTATGAATTGTGGATTTTGTTGGTACAAGTTACTTGCAGGGTACTCTTTCCAATACTTCAACCCTTAAAGGTCGAAGCATTTGGGGTTTGAAAGGGTCAATTCAATTGATCACATTGTAGAATGTATTATTCAAATGAGGCCATATTTTATGTCATCAAAATCAGTGAAGGGAATTATGCTTGCTGTTCAACTAATAAACCAGATTGAACACCAAAAATTCCACATATGAGCTACTCAAGCTGACTCGAAAAAACATAAGGCTAAAATTGGTCCTTTTGGGGTTAATGTGTACGAGTATGATTTTGGGGAGATCAGTATAGAGATGTGAAGAGGTCACGTTAAGTGGAAGAGCCGGAGCTGTTGCGATCAGTTTCTTTTATCACTATTTGTGGATTTCGTTTGCAAGCATTCAGAGCGGAATTCAGAGTAGGAGGTTGTTGAAGGGACAGTTGACAACGCCATTTCTAATAAAAGATTAGTAGCTGTGCAGCCAAGTCATGCTTACACCACCTGCTAATACTTTCAACCAAGTGCTTGAATGGATGAATTGCTATCGGTAACAGAGGTCAGTTTAGGAGACGGGATCAGGTCACTCAAGGTTTTAGTGTCTTGTACCGAAATTTTTCTGAATAAGAAAGATATTGTAAATTCTGGTTGCAGGTTGAGCTTCATGTTACAAAGATCTACTGCATCAGCAAAGCTGCAGTTCAGCTCCCTATTAACCTTGAAGATGCTGCTAGAAGTGAAGTCGACTTTCAGAAAGGCGAACAGGTTTTGGATCTAATGCAATTATTTTATACAGTCATTTTCTGTTTGTGGGCTCAATTCTGCAATAGCGCCATTGAGAAGTTAACCTAAGTATTTCCTGAGCAGGGTCGTACTTCTGAGTGAAAAGTGTTCCGAAGAACTGCTGTAGGCTGTCTACAATGTTTTGGTAGTCGAGGGACTCTTGATATCTGTATTCGCTGACAGAGTATTGGATTTGGGTTTGAACAGGAAGGTATTCAGTATGTGAGGGTAGGACAAGACACGAGACTAAACAACCGCGTTATTGATTTACGCACGCCTGCCAATCAGGCTATTTTCCGTATCCAATGTCAGGTTTCAGCGGTTAGTATTCATGGCCATTGTTGCAGTTATGTGTTGTGTCATTGTCATTAGGGTTTGAGCAAAAGTGCATATAGTAGATGTTATACTATTTCTCTATTTTGTTTACTGTCTCATAACTTATGCTTAGCTGATGAATATGTGCATCAGAGACGGATACACCTTTGATACTATAAGCTATGTCAGATTCCTAGACAGTTTGTTAACGTTTAGTGAACTGTTTCAGGCATGTGGTCCTTCAATGGTATTGAATATTTGTGTCTGGAATTTTGCAGCTATTCAGGCAAGCTCTTCTTGACGAGGATTTTGTGGAATTACACACTCCCAAGTTAATAGCAGGAGCTAGTGAAGGAGGTTCATCAGTTTTCAAGCTGGACTACAAGGGACAGCCTGCATGTCTTGCCCAATCTCCACAGTTGCACAAGCAAATGGCTATTTGCGCAGACTTTRGGCGTGTCTTTGAGATTGGACCAGTATTTCGTGCGGAGGATTCTTTTACTCATCGRCATTTGTGTGAATTTACGGGCCTCGACTTTGAGATGGAGATCAATGAGCACTACTTTGAGGTAGATCCGGAACCCTTGCATTGATTATGTTATGGCCAAGTCATGAGTTGCAAAGCTTTAATGCTGACAACCTCAGGAATGAGTTTCATTTAATGAGTCTTCTCTCATAATTCTTGTTTTTTCGAATGCAGCATAAGTAGGTCAAGAAGTCGTTTTAAAATGTAGAGCTGGTGTGCTTGCAGGTATTGGATGTGCTTGAGAAAGTGTTTCTTACCATTTTTGACGGCTTAAATGAGAAGTGTGCGAAGCAGCTGACGGCCATTAACGAGCAGTATCCATTTGAGCCGCTTCAGGTTTGTTTGTCACGCTGATAGAATTTGACTTGTTACAATTTTTTGGTGTTGAATTTTGTCCTAAGGAGATTATGTTCGCTCYGACAACCRATGTATTGTAAGATTCTGCGGCATTGCGTGATTGCTCCCGCTGACCTTCCAGATGATATGCTTGTGCAGTATTTGCGACAGACATTGAGGCTCACATTCGCTGAGGGTGTAGCAATTCTTAAGGTAAGTGTCGTTCCATCATTCCGTTTCTCAACGCTGGAGTGTTGTTCACAAACTTGAATCACAGCAGTGGAGAGATGACATTAGATGATGTACTGTGACTTACAAGATTGGATGGTACAGGAAGCGGGCGTGGAGGTAGATCCTATGGCTGACTTCAACACCGAAACAGAGAAAACCCTTGGGAAACTTGTGAAACAAAAGTAAGACTGCTCTCTTGATCTGAGAACGCATCAATTGTCTGAATGTGTTCTTGAGTTTCACGAATCATCAGATTGTAGACATAATCTCGTAGCTTGGACATCTGATTCTTTAACTCCGTTGGAAAGCGCTTTGCTTTTAGACTTTTCATATTGGCTACTTATATTCAAGCATGTTTAACTTGTGTTGTGTTCCTTGTGTCTTTGACAGGTACAAGACGGACTTCTACGTATTACATCGGTACCCTGCAGCTATCAGGCCCTTTTATACGATGCCTTGTTGGGACGATAAAAGATACAGCAACTCTTTTGATGTCTTTATCCGAGGTGCGACAAGATTTCCATATTTCCATTGGAATTCATAAGCATTAGAATAAATATAGCAATTCATTGGAAGTCAAAGTACTATAGAAGATCTCTCCTTTTCATACAAAATTCTGAAGATGAATAGTTGCACTTCTATGGTACACAACAAGATTCTATCATCCATCGGATCCATCATATACAAAACATCCGCCTCGATGTTTAAGGGTTAAATCATTATCATGCTTAATTGTGATTGTTTGATTGTTGATTTTCTAAATTTGTGTTTTATGACAAGTGTATAGGAAGGTTTTAGTGGTCTGGGGAGCTTCTATCTTGAAAATTCATAGTAAATGCTTATTTTATCCAAAAACTTTAGTATTTCTATTCTGAAAATTTGTGATTTTCAATTGCTAATAATTAAATAGAATATTGGAAAAGGTACCTACAAATACGCTAAATTGCTTATATTGGCGGTTTTGGGTGCCATTTTCACCTTAGTATATTTGCCTTTAGCAATGATTTTTACTCAATACTTTTGATTTGAAGTTTAGCTTTAAAATGAATTATTTTGAATTTATGTGCACCTAATGAAATGAAGTCTATAAAGTTTGGTTTCTAAGCCAATTGAAAATTTTGAATAATTTGAAAATTTCAACATTTTATTTCAATTTGGACTATGTAGCCATGTATTTTGATTTATAATTTTATAAAGACACGGTTGTAGATCTCCCATTTCCACCCCTAATTCCAAGGATGAGTAGTTGCACTTCTATTCCATACAAGAAATATACTTTGTCATCCATTGGACACTAAACATCCATGCCATCCTTCCTAGGTTAAATGATGGACTCCTGCTGCCTCAACCTTACCCTTCTACACTAAATATTGAACACTAAATAGTGAAATTAGGTTGCCTTTACAATTAGGTTGCCTTACCTCAAGTAAGGTACTCCAGAAGTCATCAAAGTCAACAAATACTTCTATAAATATTTTCATTTGTACACATGGAGGTTCATGAGCCCCAATTACACCAATAACTAATTCAAAAGTAGTGCATTCTTGTACAGCAACAATCAATATTTAAATAGTGTGGAATGTCGAAAAATTAGTGAAGGGCAACCTAATTTCACTATTCAGTGTACTGAAACCCAAACTCAAAAGGATCTGAGAGAGCAGGCCGGGGCAAATCATATCCACCAATGCGTACATGTCATCACTGAAAAGATGACTGACCATGCTACTTAACAGAGCAAGCAATTTCAAGAAAAGTGTAGGAATTATACAAAAGCATGAGAAGTTGGATTGAGAGACGCAGCCAAGGGAGGCGTAGGATGCAATCAGAGACTCCAGTAATCACAATTGAAGCTGACAAGATCTAAAATTTGAATTCGTCCCACTCAGTTTAAGAACTAAGAAAGCAGTTTCGCGAATGGAATTAAAAGAGGTAATATTGACAGGATACACCATAAAATGCAGGATAAACTTACAAAGACAATGTGGTGCAACTTGGAGCAGAGGCTCCTGAATACAAAGGAAAATAGTCTGAAATAACAGGACAGGACTAAGAACCATCTCTAATGGAAAATTCTTAACTTCTATATCAGCCAAAGCAGTTCCTGATAAAGTCAAGACTGACAACCCTATGTTTGTCACCAGTGTGAGCCTCCAGGGGTGAATATGGTGATTAGATTATTCCACCTCTCTAACTCTCTGGAGGCAAGTCTTGGCGTAGTTACCACTTTGATACACATCAAAGTGTATCACCTAAGTCAAGCTCTGGTCATCAGAGTAAGACTAAATCAAATGCAGCAGCAAGGACCTCATTCGCATTTGATCGATTGGTAAATGTGGCGAACAAACACGTGTGAAGCACGGAATCCAACGCTACCCAACATGAGGAAGAAGCCATAGCAGATACAAGCCATGTAGCCAAAGAAAAAAGATGTCTGCATGAAACCGCTCATGTCCGATCGCGCATAGTAGTAATAGAAGCAGTATCCAAAAATAAACACTCCAGTCGAACCTCCACATAAGACGGCTCTGCATTGATGAGACACATCCACATCAATGACTTAAGTTGGTAAGCATATTCAGAAAGGAGATCCGTAACTAAAACAATTAAGCGTGCACATCGATTTTTATGTAAACCAATGACAGAAGCGTACCTCCACCACCATTCGTGGTCTTCAACCGCAAGCTGGAAATAGGTTAATGCGATGGTGATGAAAGCAGTCACGATGATCAGTATGATGAAAACAATGAAGAGAATGCTGTAGATGGTGTAGACCTTATGGCCCCACACACTGGCAAAGATATAGTACAGCTCAATGTAAATGGCACTGAAAGGCAAGAAACCAGCCATGGCCATTTGTGGAACGGTATAGCGATACCACGGAAGAGGGGGAATCTCTCTTGGGAACTTCGTTGTCCTGCAAGGGGCTTGAAATTCAGCCTTGCTATTTTTCCCAGCAATACCACCCAAGACCAACAAAGGAGAGGTGATCAGCGTCCATATCAGGACAATCACACATATGGTTCCGAATGGGAGGGCTGCCGTTGCGTTGTAAAAGATAGCAACGGTGTTCAAGAAGGAAAATGTGAGGAAGAGAGGCCCACAAAATAAGCCTCCAGTATAAAGAATGTTCCTGACCTGCAAAGATATAAAAAAAACAAGGTCAGACAGGCTAGAAGAGAATCTGAGCTGCCTCTCTACATCAAAACTGGTTCACAAGATCATGCGAGGAAGACAGGCAAGGAGTCAATAACCAAAGAACGAACCCTTAAGCTGTACATCTGGCGTGAAAAGACTTCAGACARAATRTATATAAATTTGTCTACAGGTAAAGCCAGGAATGACTTTAACATACCCAGTTAACTCCCTCAAGTTGCTTGTAGAAAGAGGATGCTGTGTAACCAGCAATTCCCGATGTCAGGGCATAAATCAAAACAAGCGCTGTGTAGAGAGACCCGCGATTGTAAGGGTAAAACACTCCAACCAAAGCAAGCATGAAGATAAAGACGGCCCTGYAAGTAAGGAAACACAATCTGAGCATAAGATCCTTAAACTTCACCTGCAATGTATCCTGGGCCATATACCTAAGGTGCTGCTCCAAAATCGTTAACAATACAAAAATTWGCAAAAACGCACAGAWTTTCTATCATTGACGTCATACACAAGGCACTGATTACCAGAACATGCATTTGAGGTTCAAGGAAGAGAGCATCAACAAAAGAAAGAAACAGGACAGTTATCAAGACTCCAAAAATGACCAGAAAAGGTTAAAACCTCACAAGGCAAGAAGCTGAGCTCCACTTCCAAGAACAGCACAGAAAAGAGACTTGTGGGGTGGGAATCTGAACACATCTCCATGAATATACTTCCACCCTGTCTCCTCTTGCTCATCCGCAGCCTCTTCGTCCCGGGAATACCTGGCCAAGTAGAATCATGAACAGAACATAATAATCAGAAAACTYAGTTTCCATGAACAGGAGCTTGCATAACTTTGCATAATGGATCATTRATTGTCAAAAATGAGAAGCGCAGAACTARTGAAATGGTTATACTCATAAGTCAAAACCACAGTCTGGTCAAGGTAWGTACTTGATGAAGTCATTCTTCAGTACACGCATTAAAATGGTAGCAAGGAATCCAGTAAGAAGCAGGACAGTCACGCATGAGTTGATAATTGAGAACCAGTGGATCTCAAGGTGCTGCGGCAGGAACGAGTATCTTGAGTACTTCTCCATGCGCTGGTCATAAGACTTTTCGGTTGGCTTCCATTTTGCGGAATAGGTGAATTTCACTGATTGTTTCTTATCCTCAGTGATATCCACGGTGTACATCGAATCATAACCCACATTAATCTCAATAACTCGGTCCTTGTTGTAAAGGATGTCAAAGTGAACGTGTGTGAAGAGAGAGTACTTCACGTCCTGTACAGACTTTTCCGTCTTTCCTACGAACCCCCAGATTGGCAAGTCATCGTAGTACATTTGGAAATAGAAGTCATTCTTCACAGCATCCCGGAACTTTTTGACATCAGACTCTGAAAGGAGGTTCTGGCACAAAGTCACCATTTCCTTGTCCTCCCTGAACTTCAACTGGTATAAAGCCTCCACCATGCGGTCTCCATTGAGAACCTCTCCAAGAGCTTCCCTCTTTTCCGTAACTTCACCTGCATGATTGAAAAAAAATTACAAGATTCTCCATGTAAGAACATAGAAACCGGAAACAAAGGACTTGAAGGACAGGAAATTGGCCGCCACATCGTTAACATTCACAAACGCCGTGACAATATTGCAGCGATAAGATCAAGGCAACAGTGAAAACCTTCAGGGTGGCAGAACGGCAGATCAAAATACTTGTAGGTCTCACTGCAATTACAAACACCGCATGTCAGAGTGGTCTCTAACAAAGAATACACAAACAATGCCTAACTCCCAGCAGTAGGATATTAAACAGAGCGAAGGGTATTGAACTTAATCAAATMCAAGCAGAATACTTCAAAAACTTCCATGTCTCAAAAYTGTTGCGCCGRAATATTTATCCAAATCCGAAAGTTTCATTTTCTGACCCGAATAAACAATCTACTTTCACTGCAATGACACTAATTAACCCTTAACCGCATAAYAGATCTCCCCATGCTTAAACTGAAGTTTATTTCCAAGGTCTCCTGCAAATCCACTATCAAGACCCAAAAAAGTTAATGTYCACTAATCTGTTCATGGACTCAAATATGCTGGTCTCCCGCATCAGAACATCATCATAAATTTTGAATGCCCCAAACCCGTTGCACAAAAATCTTTGACAATTGCAACTAAACCTAAGATTTATTGGATGTATAGAACCAGGAAAAACTATACAAAAGAATTGAAAAAAACGTAACAAAATGCAATGCACGGAGCAGAACATTGCATTCTTCTATAAAAGTGTTCACTCACACAAGAAGAAGTAAACTAGCACAATGTACCCATATTCCACAGGGACGCAGTTGCCGATCTAAAACGACAGAAAAAAGAAACCTGTAGCTAGACAGATTCCAAGACGCGTCATTCAGAGCGAAACCACCTACATTTGCAAGAAGTATCCTCTCACGACACCTTTCATACCACCTCCGCCCTAGTTTGCGCATTTTACTCCTACATTTCACCACCTATTAATGACTCTGCCGAAACACACTCATCAAAAAGAAACACTCTCACGCAGGCCTAACTCAATCTCGATATCCAAGTTTCATAATCCATACGTCACAAGATGACTCTCCCTCRCAGCATCTTCTGCACGATCTGCATCTCACCTTACGCATTTCACCCGACACATAACAAAGCCTCTCCACAACAACAAAGAGAAGCTTCATCACCAAGACCTAAGTCAGTCTCGATATCCTATCCATAAATCACACACATCAAGATCAAGAAGGAAACAAGAGACACAAATCACCTCACTCCCAATCTCAACTACAGCAATGCACCCCTACTATCTTCTCCTCCRACARCAAACAAACCAAAAMGAAACACCACAACACACGGCATTTCTCACACCACTAAACAAAACAAAWGTCTCAAGGGTTTCACCGACCTGGGGTTATGGAACGGGCCCACTTTGTTGGCATACAACGGCACGGGATCTCCCACGCCATACTTGTGATTGGAGCCACTCGCATGCACAGTCCACCCCTGCAGCAGCACACACGCCATCACGGCCGCCAACAMCAGCATCGCCATCCGCCCTCGCGCCATCGCAAAACTCCTCCTCTCCTCCCCCCTCCTCGGATCACCAAACCCCAGCCAGACGCGTCAAACCCTAGAAACTCCCTGAGTGACTTCCCTTTCCCTCAAGMGTCGCTMAAGAGCGCTYCAGCATTATGTTGTTGGCGATCTACCAAGATGGCATCCGTGCGACGATGCCGCAAGTGCTGGGAAGACAGAGAGAGGGAAGAGAGAAACGGGMAAGCTATGGCTATGGCGTCTGGATCTAGAAGAACACACGATCTCCGTCGTCGTCGTCAGGCCAGCCAGGGGGTCAAGACTCTTAACCATGCTTTTCGTTCAATCAGGAGAGGTTCTCGCCCGTGTATTATTGTCAACAGTATTATTACCGCCCATTACGGAATTTTTTTTTTAATGGAAGTGGACTTTGCATATTTTGGCTTTGGAGGGCATAGTGTTGTTGTTTTTTTACCACTAATTACACAAATTGTCMAAAGTAAATTTGTCTGTGACATAAACAAATCATTTATTAAACTTCAAAGTTTGTAATATTATGTTCTATTCAAAAGAAAAAGAAAAATTAATTTTACATAATGCGTAAAATCACAGAGTGGTTTTTCACTATATGTTGTTGTCAATGCTACTAGTGTGACTTGTGTTGTTGCCACAGTCAAAACAAATTCCAAAGCCAATAGTAAATTTATAACCCAGAAAAACTCAAAAATCAATAACTTTCTCATTAAGTGTCAAAACACCATAAAATCAAACCTATGCAGTCCTCCTTGCTAAGGGCTTTTCAATGGTACCAAACATGCCATTGGAGGACGTAAGGTCTATTTTATATATTTTTAGACCCAAAAATAACTCAAAAATCAATAACTTTCACCCCATAGGTCAAAACGCCACGAAACCAAGCCCGTGCACCCCTCCTCACTAAGGGCTTTCCGACGGTACCAAGCACACCACCGGGGGACGCACGGTTGGGGAGATCTCAACGTAACAAGCAAACAAATTGAAGAAGAATATTCCATGCTAACTTAATGTATAGATTCCCTCCTTCCTAAAATGAAATTCTTGTTGGTTTTAATTTTTTGTCCCAAAATGATCTTTTTATTGCACTTTTTGACATTGCAAATTAGTCAATTGCAACTTTTGATTGCTATTTAGGACAACAAAACAACTCCAAGTAGTAGTTCCCCCTCCATCCATMCAACAAGACAAATGAAATGTCTCGAGGTCAATTGACACTATTCATTCCTTTTTTTTGCATCACTTTGAGAGACAAAACTTTGGAAGGCGAAACCGAGATCCACACATGGACTTGAAACTATTCTAACTACCCACAAAATGATAACCTCACACTCAACAATTAAGTGCCTAGTATCAGTGCTCGTAGAAAATGTCCCAAAAATTTCACATTTCAATACTCCAAAATTGCAAATTGACAAGGGTTCAAAAACTCAAAATTTCTAAGACTAGGAGACCACTGAATTCTATTTATAGTATTWAATAGTTTTTTAAATGTTATTTTTAGCCTTAATCTAAAACATTTTGTCCAACAGAGAGATCATTTTGGGATGGAGGAAGTATTATTATTGCCCATTACAAAATACTATTATTTTAATTGAAGTGGACTTTCAAATTTTGGTCTTTTGTATCTATAAATGTGCAAATTGCCAAAAATAGAAGCGTATATTATTATTGGAAAATTCATTTATTAACATTCAAGGTTTGTAATATTATGCAAAATTATGTATGATTCCAAAAATATTAATGAAATTTTACATAATTGAAAGTTGCAACATTTGTCTACATGTTTCAATGTAATTATTATAGACTATAAAACAAGATGCTTTAAAAATAGATTCCAAAAGATGCACTTTTGGTGTATTTRGCAACTTCCAACTACTTGTTCATGATTTGAATTTTAGRCRCAAATTATTCTTTTTTTAACCCCTAAATGYCTAAGGCACCAAAATGTGGTGTTGAAAAAACTTTGAAGTTGAAAAWWAACTAACTAARTTGTTATTTTTAGTAGTTTGAATTTTGATAGATGCCTATTAAGGTCTAGCTTTAGCACCAAATATGTGATCTAGAAAATAAATGATTGTGATTTTTTTACTCAAGATTTTTTGCAAGAATACCCTATGTAATCTTGACTTCCTCTAGTCTTGAGGGCTCTTGGAAATGAGCCTCAAATACACTAGATCTTAGAGACAAAATGGCATAAGAAATTCATTTAAGAAAAATGTAAAGTTGATTTTGGAAAGCTATAAATTGATTGGTGTTGTATATACTAGGCCTTGTAACCTCATATATTTTGGTTGACAAACTTTTTGGATTCACCATTTAAAAAGTGGATTGAATTTTTTTTTAGTTTTGACACGCTCTTTGTCAAACATTATAATCTTTCAACTCATAAGTGATGTTGTTGTGTTTTCTTTTCCAATGTAATCTCTAACAGTCTAATAGGTCTAGTTTAAATTTGTACGGTTACAATTCAAAAATAGTTGATACAATTTATCAAAATGTTGTTTTTTTGTTCAACTTGGAGTAAATTTCTAGAAGCTGAAAACAAGCCTTAGGCACTTAGGGGTTAAAATTGAATCAACCACAAAACAAAATGTTTCAAGTTTCATATCTACTCAAATTTGAAAATTTGAAATTCCCAAAATTGAATATTTCATGGAAATTTGAAATTCAGACCTATAACCATGATCTACTCTTTTTCTAATTATAAAATGACACGTAACTTTGGTTTACACATTGATAGGCTACACTATAATATACACCATTAGGAAAAAATTCAGTCATGCGGAGGATTGCTAAGACTTCATTTTCAGCACCCTCGCAGTGCTAATATAAAAAAATACAATATTTTTTTTTTCAAAAAAAACATTAAAAAAATATTTTAAAAATATTAAAAAATAGTCAATCTAATGTGGCGCTCACGTGGCACCAGTGGTGACTGTGGTGCCATGTCAAATTCCAAATTTTTAAAAATAAAAAATAATTTTTTGTTTTTATTTTTTTCTATGATTGCACCGCAGGGGTGCAAAACTAGCAGTTTCTTCAAGGGCTGAAATTTTCCTAATGATTGACTATAACAATAACACTTTCTCACTCTTTTTACACTACAATTAGGTATTGAAGCAAAAAAATCAACTCAATTTCACAATATACTTACATATATGCAATATGCAATAGGTATTACACCGTTGTACTTGATAAATTCAAAATATCTTCCATATTTCCCCCTACACGTTCATCAGCTTCTCGAACAACTTCTTTAATTTATTCAAAAACTTCTCCTGGATTGTTTGGATGAGGGCCTCGCATCCTATTATCTCTTATTGAACTCCATAAAGCAACAACTTCTTTATATTTTCTTCGTTTAATATCATTGTACTTTTCTACCCACAGAGTTATAGCAACAAAATTGCTAACCATATGATTGTTGATTTGTTTGTATTGAACATCATGTGGCTTAAAAAACCGCTTCCGCTTTCCATTTCCCACGAGCACCTCACTTTCAATGCATTGAGAGAACCAAACAATTAGTCACTAAATAGATTGTTGTTGGATGGATGCTTATTATTATTGGATGAAGATACTGAAGCTAAATTTTTTAGAATDTTTGTTTTTCAAACAAATCTTTCACTTCATCCATCTCCCTACTGTAATTGTCTTAGAAGAACAGTCAACGCCTCATAATTAAATAACATACACAATATCCACATGTTTCTTTTGGATCCTCTTCGTCTTTCCAAATTGTTGTTGTGTACTCTCGAAACCCTTTCATTACTTCTTCGTGTCTTTCTATAGCTTTTTGAATCACATACCCTTCACCATGCTCTCCTCAGGCCTTGGTTTTTGTCTAATAAAGTCTTTCAAAATTTTCAGGGATCGCTCTACAAAAAACATGTTTCTATTCTGTATTGGTCCAGCTATTAGTATTTCTTGAACAATGTGATAGAATGTATGGACTTCGGAATAAAAAAACAATTTTAGAAATTGCATTTTTAATATAGTGAACACCGCAGCTGCCTCATTCAGCATCCTCAAAGATACTGATTTGAAATTGTTTTAGATGTTATCCACCGAATTAATCTGGATAAACGAGATACAGCTTCTAGAATCTTCAATGGCACAAAGCCTCTCATAGCAATATGCACAAAGAAGATTCACATAATCGTGTGACTTCAATCCACTGAATTGTTCTTTCTTGTTCAAAGAATTTATAGCTCTACCCCAAAGCCGGTTAGAGTCTTCACAAAGTTTATAAATGTGAAAACTCTAATTGTTGTTTGCAATTCAACAGCCATGGTGTTACTTCATATTCTCCACTTTCATTTGGTTCCCACAAATTCATCTTCAAATTATCTGTCTTCATGTCTTCTCTGGATTTGATAGTGTCTTTCTCCTCAACAATGTGAAGTAAAAAGTAAACATGATATATTTTTAATAACATACATGTTATCTACTAAGTGTTGCAATTGAATTTGAAGCCAATATAGAAGTGCAAAAAAAATCTGCAAGATATTGCATTTTTGGAATTTTATTGCCTTCCCTTGAATTCCGTTTACTCTGTCACTCCTCCATAGTATGTTATCTTGGAATTGGAGTTAAATCTGGTCTTCTATTAAAATTATAACTTAGAAATGTTTGAAATGGATGATGCATTGGCAATTTTTCTCAAGGATTTAGAATGACAAAGAGTCAACTCTTCATCACAAATAAAGCAAGCATACTTCCCTTTTGTCACAAATCTTACAATTCCAATAAAACAAGCATAATTATATGTCAATTTTCAGTGATTCCTATTATTTATTATGACAATGATATAACTACTATAAGACAAATTTGTATTGCCACACTTTGTTTATTTTAAACTATAATGAAACTATTATTTGTATGTACAATTGGTATAGATACATTGAACCCCAAAAAAGTGAGGCCACTTGAAGATCATACATGACATTGCTACACTCATGAGACCACTTTTTTTTATTTTACATTTTATACAAAATAGTGAAATCAAACATTGGGCCTAGTAGATTTAGAATGTCATTAGTGAGTCAAAAATAATAGTAGACCTTTGTCTCTAAATAGAATTTCAAATTGTCATAAACTCTTCAACTTACTTGAGTACAATTGAAGACCTGGGCTGTCCGCACTGGTCCAGAGATTGACCACCTTCGCTTGAAAGAACTGCCCTCTAGGTTGTGATGAATCACACACTAGAATACCAATTGTATACAACACATTCAATTCTTCCAACAACAACTGCAAATATACCTTTACTTTTATTAGTTGATATTTTCTAGGAATAATCATAGAAATAATCATAGAAATAATCAAGTTTGTCTTCTTTGTGTGCATGGACGGGGTAAATTGTAATTGACCATGAAGATTGGGCAAACACTATAACTTGTATTCCATAGTGAGTATGGATTTAGGGGATCTATATACATTCCCAATCAAACATCAGAAAGGTTGCAAGTGCAAAATTTCCTTTGAATGTCATTATACCTCAAATTCTCAAAATCATAGATAGATTTTATTTCATGCTTGTTTCGATTTCTCACATGAAAATCCATTAGCGACGCAATCATTCGGGTTGAAAACATGTTTACAACCCTTGGCGACAGTGGCATGTTCCGAAGTTCCTGTTAATGTTAGAAATTAAAAACACATTAGAATACCATAAAGCAAAAATATATAATATCACAAACATTTTGAAATAAAAAAATATTTAAATTTGTATACCTTTTGTTGAAGAAGAATAATGACCTATTTGAAAATTATCCTATTAGTATAATAAATTCGTTCCAAGGTAGACAATTAAATAGGAGATCTATGCTAATAGAATCTATATCCAAACGCAAACATAACTATAACAACACTCAAACTACCAGCTTGGGTACAAGATTTAAATCAATTGACAAATACTCCACAAATCAAGCACCCCATGTAATAACATACATTCAGATCATTTTTAACTCCAATTTGGATTGTGACCACTTATTCAAACAAATTAATTCAGATTCAATTAAATCACAACACCAACACAAATTGAACACCCATTTGGCAAATACTCATTTTCCATATTAAGCAGAACGATTACAGACGATACATATTTCTCGATCACTTTCACTCGGATTTCAAATTTTCTATTACAACACCCCAATTTGGACTGAAATACCTTCTTCACTGCACTGATCTTTCTTTCAACTTGCATCTATCTTCCCGATACTACTAATCTTCTATTAAAGCTCATGAACTCCTAATTTCGCAGACCTTCTCAACTAGGAAAATTATCACCTCCACTTCATAAGCACCATMATTAACTGCACAAACAAATCTGACTTGACCCGACAACATCCAATCTTCCACTGGCAAGCTTTAGCATCCAATTAAGACACACACATACATTCACTAGAAAAAAATTGTGTTAAACTCCACAAAATCATATGGGCTGGTTTTTGTAAAGTTCTTCCTCTCTAACACAAAATTTTGCGTTCTTATACATAGAAACGCAGAATTTTGTGTTGGAAAGGCAGAATTCAACAAAATCAAGCCTACATGGTTTGGTGGGGTTCAACACACTTTTCTTCTAGTGATCCAAGCACCCGACTTTGAAACACAAAAAAACACAATAAAAACAAATACACAACACAACTAGGCTGGGACACAACTAGACTCACTCAACAAACGGTAAAAATAATGAAAGAAAAATCAAATCAAATAGGATTCCAAAATTACGTGGTTACCAATTTAGAAGACATCCTAACCAACATTTGACTATCGAATTGGAACTGTAAAGACAACTGCCATAACTTTACATAAAATTCCAAATTAGAATTAATTCATCAACACTACCAACTCGATTTGAAACTCACCCATTAACAACTTGACTTGGCAGAATCAACATCCAATTTGAAACAGACTAGAAAACTTGGAATCTAATTGAAAAGCCTAACCGTTCCAACTAAAAAATCACYCACTCAAATCAGCACCTACACATTCAACATTCATTCATCATCCAAAAACACACCAAATAGAATCCAATCATTCCATTAAAACACAAAATTAAGACACAAAATTCAGAACCAGCAACTCAAAAAGTATAAAAGACATCTAAAGATCAGCCAAAAATTTACAATATGAAAATCCTAATTGGTTATCTACACCTTCCGAGCAATTTGTGATCCTTGCAAGTCTTCGCGATACTTAAGTTCATTGTATTCTGAGCAGGCATTCAAATGTTCATTCTTGTCTCCTTGAAATATAATGCAACCCCAACGCATAAATCAATGTGCTACTTCAAGACCTATTTCAAATTTTTTCTTCTTCATCTTCTAAACTGTTGCAAGAACATAATTCTTCTTTGGCAGCATCTTATCTTTAAAGAACGTGCATCAAGGAAAAAATTAAATTACCAAACTATGCAGGTGCCATGAATTCATGATCTTGTTTATTTATACATTCCTTACCTGCACTTTGAAATCAATTGTCATTTTATAGAATTATTCAATTTTGAGCAATACTTTTAGTGCTTATTATTAAATTATTCAAATAGTAACTTCAAAAGGTTTTCCTAGCCATATTCAAACAACATAAAATGATCGTCAAAGACTTGAATTTCTTTCATATACTATTTTCTACTTTATCCACATTTTACTAGAGGGGTGCTATTGACATGTAAGTATCTTATCATTCAAAAATTAAATGTTTTCAAATTAGGTCTTATTCGAAAAAAATCTCAAATATACAAATAACTGATAGAGTAGAGAAGAATAGATATCATAATAATATGTTARTTCTTGCATCGCTATAGTGGCATATTATTTTAATGTTCAGCATTAAAAACATAAATGATAATCGCCCCATCTCGCAACTTTGGTACAACTTTGAATTTTCAAGTAAATGATGTTCTCCACTTCTATCATTACTACAGACCGCATCAATGACATTGTACAAATCTTCTTGATTATTGATGACGTCTTCTTGAACTCGGTCTGATACATATATAATTTTGAAGCCGACTACAAGCTCTTTTTGAAAATGAGGAAGATTAACACCTGACTGAGTTTCTTTTTCAAAAGTAGGGGCCTTCGTGGCCTGAAGTATCGAATTTGTTTGTTGTTGACGGTATCGGGAAGTTTAGCTGCTAGTTGTTAAGTGTTGATAGGAGTGTATCGAAAACTCAACTCTTCACTTGAATCTTCACTTTGATCTTCACTTGAATTATTCATCGGACTATCTTGTATTTTTGTGGTGACTCTGTAGAAATAAAGGTAAAGATGTGATAGGAAACAAGTTTTCGGACTGATGAAACGGGATGGCTAGTCCACAAGCTGACCGTCCAAAACATTAACTCCTGAAGTTCAAACCCGTGGCTGGGTTGCACGGACATCCGGACGCTCGGACGTCCGGCGTCCACGTCTGCTGCCCTTGGAGCGTCTAGAAACATAGATGGACGTGCGGACTCGCGAACAAACGGGCGGACGGCCGCTCAATCGAAACAGCAGACTTTGACTGCGATTTGCAGATTGAGTTTTTTGAATTTTGGGGCATATAATATACCATTAGAAAGGTGCTTTCAAGACCTTTCCAATGGTATATTATACGCTCCGAAATTCGAAAAACTCAATTCGCAAATTGCAGTCAAAGTCTTATTTTTCAATTGAGCGACCCTCCGCCCGTTCGCGGGTCTGCGGATCCGCGCGTCCGCTCGTCCGCCCATCCGCCCATCCGTCCGCTTAGCCATTTGGGCGGACAAAGAAAGTTTTTTCAGGAAACTTTGACTGCGATTTGCAGATTGAGTTTTTTGAATTTTGGGACGTGTAATATACCATTGAAAAGGTCTTGAAAGCACTTTTTCAATGATATATGATACGCCCCAAAATTCGAAAGACTCAATTCGCAAATCGCAATCAAAGTCTGTTGTTTCCATTGAGCACTCATCCGCCCGTCCGCTGTCGTACTGTAAATACATATAGTATATAAAACATGTATATATTATACGTTTTGAAAGGGTCTTAATTTAGAGGAGAAACTTATCAATAACCCTTCCGTTAGCTTTAGGGTAACGCTTGTTAGCAATGGAATTGTTTATAAGGTGAAAAACCTTAGACAAACTTCATTAATTCAACGTAATCCTTTGAATTTTAGAATTTGGGTTTGGATTTGGAGTTCGATTGCAAAATGTCGAACTAGAGGGTTTTTATGGAGTCGCAAGATCGAGAAGCTGATCCGGAGGCAGAGTTAGACCTTTCTTAGTCTCATTTGCCAAATCAACCATCTTAGTTGGCGTTTTCTTCAACATAGCGTTTTCTTCACCATAGCCTTTTCATCCACGAGATGAAATTGGGGCTTTTCGCCCGTTAAAGACACCTCGTTTGGAGCAACGTTGGCACGACAATCTTCATAGGCACGCTTGTGCTTTAGTGAATCTACTTGAAGTAGGATGTGTTGAATAAGGCACGTGAGATGTGACATTTAAAGCGAGTTACAAGAGTTTAAATGAAAACCAATATTTTTGTATGATAAGGCCAGATAGAGAGGACACTGGCCATCAACGTTGGTTGAAAGGGTCAGTGAATCCTCTAACGAAGGTCAAACATGCAGATTACAAGGCTAGCACCATCAGGCCCATCCTCAAGTTCTTATAGATAAATTAATACTCTTCATTGACTTCAATTTTTACCTCCGTTGAATGAAAGTCGGAGTTTAATATGATATATAAATTTTAGATAATATATTTGTATGATAGAAATAAAAGATTAGGGGTTTAGAAATAGTTTACTACCTAGTTTTGACCTTATAAGTTCATTGACCTTAGAAGTTGAATAGGAACTTACCTTCAGGTGTTTTTCTTGAGCCAATGGTTGTTTAGAAACCCATGTGTGGTGCACATGGACTGCTCCTATTAACTTTAGGTATTTAAAGTCTAAATTGGCATATTCTTCCTCCTCCAAGTCGATTTTGTATGGAGAAAAGAGTTAATGTGTGTTTTGGGAGTAAAGAAATGTGTATGTAAGGAAGCCGAAAGTTTGATCAGCCATATCTTTTATTGTAACAATCTTTTTGAAATGAAAAATTTGAGGATTTTTTTCTTATGGTTTTGCGCTTCTATGGTCACCTTTCTTGCTTGATTTGAAGTTGTGAACATAAAACTAATAGCATGTGCGTGGAGGAGGGTTTGTTGTCACCCAACGAAGAGGAATAGAGATTCTAGCGACCACCAATATTTATGATTTTGGACTCTTTCTTTAAAAATTTCAAGCATTAGAGGAGTTTTTCTTAGCTTACTATAGACACATGGCTCAAATTATTTGAAGTTGTATGTCTAGAGTTATGGGTTGTTGAATGACAAAGAGTCTGCTGTCTTTCGAAAGTAAAGGCCGAGACTTTGTTTGTCCATAACTTTTGGACAGTAATTTGGAATGCTTTGAAACTCACGAAGAGATTATTTTGTATTATTAACTTCTTAAAGAGATATAACACTTAAGAATTGAACAGAAATTGAAAGAGATATAGGGGTTTGATTTAGGAGAGGTCTGCTGCCTTTCATTAGAAAAGATTGAGACTTTGGTTGTCCATAACTTTTGGACAGTAGCTTATATTCATTTGAAACTTTTAGAATAATTGTATTACATTGTTAGCTTTTCAAAATGATATAGCACTTAGCATTTGAGCTTGTAAAACATCTATGGTAGTAGTTTGAAGGCAGCTGCTATTTACAAAAGTTTCTCTTGAAATTAATTGGGATTTCTTCAAGATCTTGGATGAAGGAAGTCTCCAAAACTCAAAAATTTGGAGATTTAAAGACCCTCGGAGGTGTTGTGTGTATTGTGGCTTTCGATTCGTCAGGGTTGTTTTCATTTATTATTCTCAGCCGGTTTTGGAGGCTAGTTGCAATTTCAATTTCAACATTGTGAACTTGTTGCAAACCATGGTTATTCAGTAAGCGCACAATTTTGTTTTTGTGGCGACGAAGTGGGATTAGTGGCCCACATGGTCGATCTTATATGTTGTTCCCACCGGTGAGAGGCGCTTTCCAGTCACCGTGAGTTTGAAGTTTAGGAGCCAACTGTTGGACGGTTCAGCTCGTGGTCTGACCGTCCCGTTTTACCCGTCCCAGACCTTGTTTCTTATAACACATCTTTACCTTGGCCCTTACGGCCATTACAAAATAGGCCAACAGGGACGTGATTGAAGACTAAAGATAAGAAGATAGAAGTTTAAAAATTCAATTGAACTCTCTAGCAAACTATTCCCAGTTACAGCCAGATACTTCGTATATTCCCAAAGTGCACTCCTCTCAACACGACATCGTGGGTCCGCACGTCCGCCCGTCCGCTCAACCATTTGGGCAGACGAAATTTTTTTTTTCAGGCAACTTTTACTGCGATTTGCGGATTGAGTTTTTCGAATTTTGAGGCGTGCAATATACCATTGGAAAGGTCTTAAAAGTACATTTTCAATGATATATCATACGCCCAAAAATTCAAAAGACTCAATCCACAAATCGCTTTCAAAATGTGCTGTTTCCATTGAGCGCCCGTCCGTCCGTCCGTCCGCAGGTTTGCCCGTCCGCTAGACGGCGACTGGACACCGTCCGCTAGTATCCACGAGCGTCCATTCAAATCGGGCGTCCGATTTTCGGACGTGATTTCTAAGGATATGAACGTCCGAAACAACTCTAACCCACGCTGACTAGGAAACGCCTTTCATCAATAGGAACGACATAAAAATGACCATGTAAATGATCAATTTCATTTTGTCGTCAACAAACATAAAACGGGGCTAGTATTTGTCATATTACATGATAGGATTTACAATGAAAAATTGAAATAACAACTAGTCTCGAAAGTCGATTAGAAAAGATAAGCCACAAGCTATAACACACAAGTCTTCAATCTTCTTGCCCCATGATTCATGTTACTTGGAAAAGATCTCGCTATGTTTATTGATGTATGCGTAGTGAAAATTGACACCTAAAGTAGTTCAAAATTGAGTTTTGAGTGTTTTTTGAAATGTTTTGCGCGTGCTGGAATTACAAGATAACTTGGAATGTTAGCACCATAATTTTGATTTTAAGGTGTTTTAGCCTTGAAAATGGGTCTGACATGCAAATATGGATGATGGATGGATTGTGCATTATTGACCATAGATTTAGGGCTAAAGAAGAATCTTGGTGGGAAAGGGGCCAATGAGAAGAGGCCATATTCAGGGGTCATCGTCTCTCTCTCCTAAAAAAATCACATTTAACAGAAACGCTCATGCTTTGGTGGTTCTGCTTCAAATAAAGGGCTGGTTGCAATACCACTTGCTACGCTTAACGTACTTGTGTCTTATGGGTGTTTATTTTCTTTGCTCTGCTATGGATGTCACCAGTGTTAAGTGCTATGATGGTAAAATGTTATTACATTTGTTATCATTGTAGCACGATTTACCGTGATTGCGACACATGTCGCAAGTCACGTGGCGTTTTTTCTATAACCACGGTCTTATCGATGGTCAGGAGCTATTGAGCCTTAATGTGTTAGGATTTTGAGCCTATTACAAAGTTCACGGTTGATTTGTAACACGCGGTTTCTCATATTAGCACGATATAATTTTGGCACGATGTGTTTGTATACAATAAATCCTTATAAGTTGCTTCAAATGTCACATCTCACGTGCCTTGTTAAACACATTTAGATTGAAGTAGAATCACCAAAGCATGAGCGTTTGTATTAAAATTGTCATGCCAATGTTGCTCCAGACAAAGTTTCTTCAACGGGCGAGAAGGCCCAGCTTCATCTCGAAGATGGAAAGGCAAGGATGAATAAATTGCCGACTAAAATGGTTGATTTGGAAACTGAGACAAAGAAAGCTCTAATTCTACCTCCAAATCAACCTCTTGAACTTGCAACTCTATAAAATCGCTCAAGTTTGACATTGCGAAGTTGAATTCTAAAACTGGAAGTAAATTCTATAAATTTAGGGAAGAGCACTCCAGACTACTCAGATTTGTCAAAAGATTTTATCTTTTTAACAAGTCTATTGACAACAAGCGTCAACTTGAAGCCATCGAGACTTCAGCTTAAAGCACTCTTTTCTATATTCTTAGAAACCTGTCTAAAATACAAATAAATATATATTTTAAATGATGTACAAATTTACAATATGACAACAACGCTACTGCACTCTTCTGCATTCTCAGATATAATACATGCAAATTAAACTGTTGAAAATAACACAACAATAAATCAGCAAATAATACTTTAATTTGTAATCCTACAGAAGTGCAAGGTGTATGACAATGCTTGCTGTTAAGCTACTTTGTCTAGTCAGTTGACTAGTCTAAGACTCTGAGCGTAATAACTCTTAGTTACCATCAATAACTCAACTATAATAACAAAAGTGAGAGTTGACGGCCTTCCCGTCAACTTTCATTTTTGTTTTTATAGTTGAATTACTTTTATTAAAACTTATAAACTCCCGTTTGATTATTGGACAAATTATCTTCTCATTCAAATTGAGTAAAACTCTTTGTCTAGCTAAAAATATAATACTTTTTTATACTTAAATTTTTTTAAGTGTAAATCTTCTTGAACTCTTTTAGGCAAAGCTTTGTTTGCAATAGCATCAACTTCCATAATTTTTCTATTTGTATCTTTATATTCCAAATTTTCACAAATCATATCCTCATATAATTGTTTGAATTTTTCTTCTTTGCCTGTCATAAATATAAGATTTTTTCTTATAATTGTTGAAAATTTTCACACTCATATTGCAATTTACTATTTAAATTATAAATAATCTGATTTTTATTTGAAATCTCCTCCAACAAATGATCTCTCTCTTCCAAAAAATTACTCAAATCAATTGCTTTTGTGCATAATTCATTTTTTAAAGATTCAATATACAATTGGTAATTCTTTCATTTTGTTGCGCATTATGACTAAATTTAGCAATATTCTCCTTGGCCCTATTATGTTGAGTTGTTATTGCATCACAACAACTTTGAAGTTTTCTTATATTTTTTTTCATAACTTCAATTTCTAGTTGATAATTTTGTTTCTTGTAAATATCATCAAGGTTGATATTTTTCATTTCTTCCAGTTGACTACTTAGTTCTTCATTTCGTTGCGTCGCTTCCAAAATTTCAGTTTTCAATTGTTCAATTTTCATTTCATGTGTAGAACAAATCTTCTGAAATAATTCTATTTCTCTTTGACATTTCAAAGCAAACTCCTTTTTTTCAATATTTTTTAAATTTCTTTCTTCTAGCATTCTATTTTCCCAAATTTAAAAATTTTCATATTCTTCTTGTAACTTCAATTTTAAATCACTTATAACATCATCTCTCATTGAAATTTGATCATAACATTCTTCAATAACATCCATAAATTGCAAACATCAAACGTTCGTACATAACTTTTGTTCATCATAAAAATAAAAATAAAAATAAATTGAAATTTTGATTTTTTTTTTAATGTTTATAATAACATTTCACTAATTGACCTTCATTTCTAGTCAATCAATTTTGTTTTTTAAATCAACCAATACATTATTATAAACATAATAATTCATAATACCTAGTCATTGCCTCCCCGGCAGCGGCGCCAAATGTAGGTGTAGTATTTCTTGCCTATTGGAGAAATATTCAAAGAGGTCGAGTTTAAACGCTGGAGAGGTCGTTTGCTAGGTTGTGTAATTAGATTGTTGCTTATTGTCTTATAATAATTTAATTGATTGATTGAATATATAGAATCGTTTTTATATCAAGTTATATCCTACAATTTCTACAATGACATTTATTTTATAAGTTTCCAATTACTCTTAGTAAACAAACTAATAATTTACTTCGTCTCATAGGAAAGAGCTCCAGCCTCTCTCTCGCATAAAAAACTAAGTCAATTTGCATTTGATCCTATTCTTGTATCTTTCAAAATTTGTTGTAACCGTTCAACTTTGTCTTTTTCGATCTACCAATTAGATTATATTCTTACTAAATTCACTAATCAAAAACTAATTGACATTAGGGACATGTTTACACTATATTCACTTTTCTATTGATAATTATTCTACATTTAACCATCATTCTACCAATTGGACAAGTTCTACTACTTTTACATATTACAATAGATTTTGCCCAAACTACAAAACCCTAAGAAAACTAAATAAGGGGTTAAATTCCAATGGAAAGGTCAATAAGTCTAACGTTTACGTAGCTAAGATCACTTGTTTTCTTATTTGGATACTTATTTGTATCGTTTTATATTTTATTTTCAAAATAAAATCCAAGAGAACACTCGAAGGTCAATTCTCTTCAGTCCAAACCCACATGTTAATATAAAGAATTCATGATATGGTGTCATAGTCATGTCTAGTGTGTGGCTCAAGTCAACATTCTTGGTCAATTCGACCGGGATTGGTCAATCTGTCTTATACATGCTCTAACCACTTAAAATACGTAGATATATTAAAAAATACAAATATAGATATTTATTTATTTTAATCCTCTTTTATTTCTCTCCCTCCAACAGTTCTAACCGTATAATATTCTATTTAATCTCCAAATTTTAGAAACGGTCGAGATTTCTACTATATTTTTGCAGTATAAATCAAGAGATGCATTAGTGTTCATCCCAGAACTTGACTTTAGTCTTCTCGTACAGCCCACTTTACTTTACAAAGGCTATGTCAATTTGTCTAGATTTATCCCTCAATGCTCACCACAGCTTCACCACCCCAAGCAGCTTCAACTTGCTCTTGGTGGTATTGAGATCTAATCAATTTGTCCAAAGGATCAGTCTCACAAGCGACCAAGACCTCAATCCTAAAACTGTGCTAATTGACCTATAACCGTGGAGCTAATCAAGTTGACAAAAAAAACCAAAGCTTTGTATCAATTTGTCCTAAGCTATGACTAATCGACATTGTTCAAGGTTTTTCTTACTCTCAATCCTATTCTAAAACCATAATCCTATACCTACGGATTTGTCAATTTGAAGTATAATCTTTACTTACCCTCCACATAATCTCAATACAAATTCCTCCAATCGCTCGGACAACTTGACATTACGACGAATACGACGTTCAACACGTCAAGTAGACTCCCTTGTCCGTCTAATAGAGTCAACTTACCTTTGACTTTTAGAAAAAAATTTCTACCCTGCCCGTTCGCCATGTGGATACTACTTGGCATCCATGTGGCAAAGTAGGGGGCGCTGCGGGTGTGGGCGACCTCGGGTACAATGCAACTGCGGGTAGGCGATTGCAGGTAGGGGTGAGTGCGGATAGGGGCGACCTCTTGTCTTACTATTCAAATATGTCATTTCTAGTGCATTCATTTAAGAAATTGAAAAAAAAATTAAATCTAACCATTGGATCTTATACTCCTTTTGTCTTAGATCTTGTGGTAAAAATTTCATCAAGTTTGAGTGTTTGACCATACGGATTAGAAGATACTAGTACTCAAGCTGGAAAAAAAGATTTATGAATGCTAACGTGCAGTTTCAGATGACTGAGACTTGAAATTCCAGGGAGGATTTTTTTTAAAACTCTTGATTTTCATTTTCATTTTTTTAAAATTGTAAGTTTAGATTTATTTGATAAATAAAAGATGAAAGAGATGAGTAAAGCTTAGTGGTTCTTTGAGAATCAAAATTTAATAATTAAACAAGTTCTTATTTAATCCTCCACCTTTAAAATTTTTCTTTTAGATCAAGATAACAAGTAAATCAAAATTAGGATAACTCTTTCAAATTGAAAAAAAAATTTAATTCAATAAAAAAAAAAAATCTAATCTAAATCTTCACCCATTAATTTTATTGTTAAAATTGACAAAAAAAAAGAATTAATATATAAAAGAATCTTGGAGAATAACAAAAAATAAAGTGAAAAGATCTTACTTGCATTTCTATGCTACATTTTAAATCTTCAAACAAACATGAAAATAATACTTAAGTTTGATGAGACTTTCGAATTTCTCAATAATAAATGAAGAAGTTCTTGCTTAAATCTCTAGCCTTTAGTTTTTTTGAAAAATCAAGGTGACCAATTGTTCATTATTAAAAAAAAATTGCTAAAAATTGCTAAAAATGAGTAATAGAATTTAATTTAATCCCTAAAGGATCAAGGCCTTTTTTCTGTGAAAAACACTCAAAACTGCCAYTTCTATAGCAAAGAGTGAAAAAAATTGATAACCCTTTTTTTTTTGCACATCTAAATGTAGGATCTTACATCTAACTAATATGAGGATGTCTAGAAAAAATTTCAGAAATTTTGGAGCCACAAATTGCAAGATATCTGCATTTAAAGTGAAAAAATAGGTTTTGCAACACATTTGCTAGACTACGTTATTTGAATTTGAACCTTCTTAACTTTTATTCTTTGCAGTACAGAGTTTTGAGCTTTAAGTCTTTATATTAGAAAATTGTGTTGAGAATCTAGGGCAAAAAATAAATTTAAAAAAAACTAAATGTTTATTCTTAACTATTAAGTAGAAGTAGGTACAAGATTGAAGAAAAATCGAATTTATTAATTAATTTATCCTAAGCTAAAAATTTACATTAATTTTTACTGTTTAAAATTCACTAATCCCAATAGCGGGATTGTTCTAGCACTCAAACTAATCCATGTTGAACTTTCTTTTGCTTAAAATTGTAAAGATTGCATTCAAAATGAATCCTAAAAGTTATTTTCTCAAGAAGATCCAATTTTTCAAGAAACACGATTGTCCACAACTTTCTCATAACAAATCCAAATTAAATGACTCAATGCTTTCCATATAGACAGAAATATAGTCAATTAGAAAAAAAAGGGTTCAAAAATTTCAACAGATTGGAATGCCTTCTCTACTCCAATCTCCTCTATATTGAGTTATTTTGGGCATAGCTTTTGTTTTCAAGCATCAATTGAAAAAAAACTATATTCTCATAAATCTTATTATTTTTCTATCTTTAATAAAAGTTTCAAAAATTGAGGTCAAAAATTGAAACCGTAAGTACATGCCTGAAATCTACCTAGTTCGTTGAACGGACAAATGGTCCTTTAGGGGTTAAACATTCATTCAATGTTTTTCATTTTTGATTCAACATTACAATTTTTTTTATTAGAATGAGATTTTTTAATGTTTCAAAAATAAATAGAGAAGTTCTTGCATAAATCTCTAAATGAAATTTTTTCTTTGTAATTCAAAAAAACAAATAATTCATTATTTGGTAAAGTCTTTAAGGATTTTGAATTATTATAAGAGCATTTACTTAAACATCCACTCAATATTTCAATTTTCAATTTAGTATAAAAAATAATGCTTGATTTGTATTATTATTTTTTAAATTGAAAAAATATTGCGGAATCTCTTACTTAAATTTCTACCATTTATTTTTCATTTGCAATATTTAAGTGACAAATAATTAATGATTAAATTTGTTTTTAAAGAATTGCAAAACATAAATAGGAAATCATAATTAGACTTAATTCTCCAATCTCCATCTTTCATTTTATTATTTTTTAAATAAAAGTGAAAAACAATTAATGATAAAGAGTCTCAATGAATTGAAAAAAAATAATTAGATAATTATTTACTTGAATATCCACTTTTTATCTTTTAAAATTATATTAATGTAATAAATATTACTTAAATAAGTAGAATGAGTCTTTAAATACATGAAATAAATAGGAAAATTCTTACTTGAAACTCCATATTTTTTTTTAATTATTAAAAAATGCAAGTGGCAAATAATTCATGATAAGCAATCTTTCAGAATTATTAAAAAAAAATAGAAAAATTTGTATTTAATTCTTTAACCTTATTTTTAATTCTTAGAATCAACACTACAAACATTTCATGATTATAAGGACTCTTAAGTTTGAAAAATACCAAAAAAATTTTAAAAATAAATTTATACTTGAATCACCACCATTTATTATTTCTAAATGAATGTGATAAATAATTCATGATTAGGATGATTATTTGTGAATTGCAAAAATGAAAAGGTAGATTTTGACTTATGTGTCAATCTAGGGTGCATGGAGGTCGAAGGCAACTGCAGGTCTTGGGGTGACCGCGGGTCTAAGGGTAACCACGGATAGGAAAGAAAGCCATAGCTTGGAACAGAAACAAATTCTTCTGAAAGGGCGCATGGAGGTGGAAGGGCGAGTGCGGGTCATAGGGCGACCGGGGGTGGGAGAAAGCCATCACTTTGAGCAAAAATAAATTCTTCTCGAAGGGCACATGCGAAAGGTGAGTGCGGGTTCTAGGGCGACTGCGGGTCAAAAGGCGACTTCGGGTAGGAGGAAGCCATCAGTTGGAGGCAAAAAAATCTTTTGAAAGGGCGCATGCAGGTAGAAGGGGGATCGCGGGTCCAAGGGCAACTTCGAGTAGGAGAAAGCACTTAGAGAAAAATAAATTTATTGAAAGGGCGTATACAGGTCGAAGGGCAAGTGCGGATTCTAGGGCGACCACGGGTCGAAAGGCGACTTCGCGTAGGAGAAAGCCATCACTTGGAGGCAAAAAATCTTTTGAAAAGGCGTATGGAGGTCGAAGGGCAAGCGCGGGTGCAAGAAATGTTAGATTTTGAACGAATAATTTTTTTTTCCGCCAATGGCACATGAAAGCAATTGAAAGTAAATCATGGTAGAAAGTAGAAAGGGAGTAAAAGAGAGAATCTTGAAAATTAACGGAGAATTAGTTGCAATTATATGAGGAAATGGTTTAAAGGTACTTTATTAGGATTTTTCAATAGAACTTTGTTTGCTTGGATAAATGAATAGTTTTTGTGGTTTTCAAAAAATAGATAGATGAAAATATTTGTAGGATGATTTAGGTAGAAGTTTTATGAAATCTTCTTCAAAAGTCACTTTCCCTCCCTTAAGGAGTTCATGTATATAGAATGACCATTTAAGTAGAAAATGAAGAAGTGGCTACACAAAAAAACCTAAAGGCCAATCTCTTCCATAATAAAGTATAGAGATTAAAGTAAGAATTTGCTCACTCACTTTTTGCAATTCTTAAAGAACCATCAAACTCAAGTATTATTAATCACATAAATTTCATAAATAAATGAAATCTATGATAGAAATTTGACGCCTAAGTGCCCGAAGTACCGAAATTCGGAATTTGCAACTTTTGTAGTTTGTACTTTTAAAAAGTCCTCTGTGAAGTCTAGCTTTAGCACCAAAAATCTAATTTTAGAAATGATTGAGTATGATTCTCTATTCAAGATTTTGTACAAGGGAGTCCATTTGAATTTTGAATTTTTATAATGTTCAGTGTTCTTGGAAACAAGACTCAAATACAATAGATCTAAAAAAAATCATAATATAAATCGTTTAAGAAAATTGTAGAGTAGATTTTGCAAAACCATAAATTCATTGAAGTTATGCATGTTAGGACCTTCAACCTCACATTCTTTTAGTCACCCTAAATCCTAAACCCTAAATCCTATCAAACCCTAAACTCTAAACTCTAATTTGTGAATTTAAATTTATAATCACAAAAAATAGTAGATAGAAAATTTAAGATCTCTTCTGAACATTCATTTTTTGGAATCTTCAAAAATCATAGCATTTAGTATCATTTGTCACATTGATTCTCAAAATAAAAATGAAATGGTTTAAAGCMATTAAGAACTCTTTCTTGTACTTTTCATTAAAATTCTTAAAAAATCCTCTTAAATTTGAATAATTTGTCACATTAACTTTTTGAAAAAATTATTAAGTGTGGAGATTTAAGAGAATAATATTTTTATTTATGTTTCAGAATTCTTAAAGAATAATTCTAATTCTCAATCACATATTATTCTTTACTTGGGTTTAAAAGTAAAATATATAGGGTAGAGATTGAAGTAAAAACACACCCAATTATGTTTTTGAATTGATAAAAAAATTCTCCTTCTCAAGTCTTATTTTCCTCTTTGATTTTGAAATAAAATTTAGAGTAAAGATCAAAATAAAAACTTGCCCAATCATGTTTTGTAATTCATAAAAAATTCATGATTTCCATGTGTTATTTTTGTTGTTGATTTCATAATTAAAAATAAGGGGTGAATTTTCAAATAAAATCTTCCTATTATTTCTTGAAATTTTTCTTAGACTCCTTATAGTCATGAATAATTTATCACTTTGATTTTCTAAATACAAGATAAATGATGTTGATTTAAATCTTAAAAAATTCTTTTCATTTTTATCATTTTTAATTACTTGTCATGTTTATTTTGAAAATGAAAAACAAAAAGTGGGCATTGAAGTATGAACATATTTATTTACATTTTGTAATCTTCAAAAAATCATATTACCCTTATATTATTTGTAGCATTGAATTAATGATAAAAAATAAAGGGTGTAGATTTAAATAAGATTATTTGATTTATTTTGGACAATGATCCAAAAGAATTCCTAGTAATAAATTATTTGTCAATTTGATTCAATAAATTAAAAAATAGGCAAAAGGTCCTCCACACAAGCTTTTTATGTAAAAGAAAAATTTATTAAACCATATTCTGGACAATGTAATAAATTCCAACAACCCAATAAATTTCAAAAATACTCTTCATCATATCCAGTTAATTGTTTCAATCAACCTCGTGGTCATAAATCTCCAGATTGTCATAATTATAGCATACGTGGCCATAAATCTCCAGATTGTCAAAAGATGAAACAAAATTGCAATGGTTATTCTAGCATAGTGCATATGAATAGCATTACAAGTGACGATCCACTTTATCTATTCTCTGCCAATTTAGATTACTCTCAGTAGACAGACTAGTTGGTCATAAATTTTAACTTTTTGTGTATGTTTTTGAGGGTTTTATGTGCGATTTGTATGACTTTTGTGATGTTTTGTAGTCCAAATTGTGGGTATGTTGTGTGTAATTATCGAAGGGAATATTGTTTTGGGGTTTGAATTTTGAGTGAATGATCAATCCGAGTTGGTGATTGGGTAAGTATTGTATGCTGTAATTGGAAGTTATCCCTAGTCAGAGGAAACTACATGATGATTTCCTAATTGGGTTGATGGAGTGTGAAGGTAAGGGTTGGGTGGCCAGCTTAGTCAGCAGAGTCGGAAGTAATCGGGTGAGTTATTCCCAGTTGGTTTTCATTGCCTGATTTAGGCGGTTGTAATTGCGGTTCTAATTAGGTAGTTTATTTTTGCAATTAGCCGTCACCACCAATTTGGTAACTGTTTGCTTTGTTTCTTATTTGGGGTTGATTTTGTTGTCATTTTTCTTGACCGTCTGTTGAGTGAATCCAGTCGTGTTCCACCCAAGTAGTGCTGTGTATTTTCGTTTTTTTGCATGTGTGTATGTGTGTGATTTTCCAAGTGGGAATGCTTGGTGTGTGTGTGAGTCATAATCGGTGGTGCTGAGTGTGTGTCAGTGTGTGATTTGTTGAAGAAATAAATGTCCAAGTAGGAGGAGTTATGCAGGTTGAAGAAGCGCCTGTGGAATGTGGAAGGAGTAGTTATGTACTGGTTTCTGAAAATGATTCAAAGTCTGTGAAGTTTTCTAGTAGGAGGTGATGTTCATGGATTGGAGATTGAAGAAGTGTGGAGCTGTGTGGAGTGATTAGGTGAGCCTAATTGGAGTGAATGCCTAATTGGAGTGAATGCCAAATGTAGAGAAGAATCTGTTCTTTCTCGTGGAGAGAGAGATGAAGAAATTGTGAGATTGATGAGTATTGGAGTGAGTCCAATTAGTTTTTTAAAAACATTATAAAAACTGTAAACGGTGATTTAATCGCCAGTTTGGACTAATAAAAAAAATATTTTTGTAGAATTGATGTTCTGTGTGGTATATGGCTGTATGTGTTATGGAGAGTGAATAGTTGAGAAATTGAAGTTGGCTCCGAATTGGTTGAAGAGGATGCAGTGATTATTTTAATGTGGCAGTGGAAGTGCATGTGGTGAACTTAATTGGAAGTTTAAGAAATATTAGCAAATTGGTTGCAGTGAATGACAGTGTTCCAAGTGGGGTATGCATAGGGGCTTAATTTTATAAAAGTTCAATTTGAAGTTTGTGTAAGAGCATTGCCACCCATTCCCTAGCTTGCTCCCGGCCCAGAGGGAAAAAAGAGAGCCACTGGGGCCCGGAGGAAGAAAAAAAAGCGGACGGGCCCGGCGCAAATGGCTCCGGCCACAATAGTGCGCTGTGCCCGGAGTTCAAGTTGACTTCTATCTTTTCTCTCTTTCCGAGGAGATGTCGGGCTTTCAATTTGTTCAATTTCTCGAGGCAATTAAAGGCAGTAGGAAGGTTCCCTTGGTTGCCGTGTATTGTTTTGGTTATCAATTATAATTGTCTATAAATTTCAAAGAAAAAAATGGGGTAGAAAAAAATGCAATGATGAAATACAAAATTATTTGCAATGCCGGTCTATTTGCATTGGAGTTTAATTCATTTGTTTTCAAAAAAAAGACAATGACATGAAAGACTTGTAATTATAAAGAACTAAAATTGACATTGTCTTAAATTAAATAAAAATTGACATCAATTTGGGAAGACTTTTTTTGTTTTTTTATAAAAAAATTCAATTTAAGACCAAAATAATGTAAGTAGTGAAAATGTGCTTGAGGTGTGCTTGAGATAAACCTCAAGCACATGTGAAAYWCACCTCGATCATTTTTAGTTTAATTTTAAATTATGAAAAAGGATATTTTTTGAAGATTTTTCTTCAATTCAAGGCAATGAAAATAGTAGATATGTACTCTAAGTGTGCTTGAGGTCTACTATATGCACTAAGCATTTAATTATTTTATTTTATTTTTTCATAAAAGATTTCAATTGAAGATTTTGTTTTTAATCTAAGGTAATGTAAAAAGTAGAAATGTGCTTAAGGTGTCTTTAGGTTGACCTCAAGCACAAGCATTGTTTTACTTATTCAATCTATTTTTATTAAAAGTCTTAAAGAAATAAAAAAAATAAAAACATTATAATGCAATGAAAGTAGTAAAGTTTATTCTAAGTGTGCTTGAGCTTAACTTTAAGCACACTTCAAGCACTTAATGAATTAGTTAAATTTTGGAAGTAAAAAATTTCAATTGAAGATTTTATTTTTCATCCAAGGTAATGTAAAAAGTGGAAATGTGCATGAGATGTGCTTGAAGTTGATCTCAATCACACCTCAAGCATGTTTGGTAATATTTTAAATTATAAAAAAAAAAAAATTATTTTTTAGACTTTTCTTCAATTCAAGGCAATGAAAATAGTGGAAATGTACTCTTGGTGTGCTTGAGATCTACTCAAAGCACACTCTGACCACTTTAGAGTTTTATTTCTCTTTTTTATAAAAGATTTTCATTGAAGATTTTATTTTTGATTGAAGGTAATGTAAGTAGTAGAAATGTGCTTGAGGTGTGCTTGACAAGCACACCTCAAGTACAATTTAAACAATTTTGCTTATTTTTCCAATTTTACTTTATACAAAGGCAATGAAAATAGTGGAAATGTACTCCAAATGTGCCCCAGTTTACTTTAAGCTCACATAAAGCACTTATGATTTAATTTGGTTTTCCTCATGAATTTTTTTTATAGTTCTAATAATCTCCTAATCCAAGTTGAAAGAATTGATAGATCATTTTGTAGAAAAGTAATAAAGGTTTGATCACTAGGGATTTTGTAATTTTTTATTATTCTTAACAATCTTTTATACTACAATTATTGGAATGACATACATAAAAATAAGAAATTCATATATCACACACAATTATATATCAACAATACAAGTTTTGTTTTATTTATAATTTTGTTTTATCAACTTATCATTCAGAAAAAGCATGTGTTGAGCACACATGCACCTCTACTACTATTTAGTTTATAACATATTGGCTCCCTTTAAAGCCCACAAGTGTTCAATCAAGTCACCTCTCAAATCATAATGACTATCTGCATCTTGTACTTCAACGGTGCCACTAACCAAATCCTCAAATGACAAGTCCCTATCAAAAGACAAATTATTGTCAAGTAACTTTGTAACTATGTCTTCTAGTTCAGGTTCATCTTGTTCATCTTCCACAATCATATTGTGGAGAATGCAACAAGTGAACATAAAGTCACTTATGACATCCATACTCCACTGACGACATGGATTGCGTATGATAGCAAACCGAGCTTGCAATACTCCAAAGCATCGCTCCACATCTTTACAAACTGCTTCTTGTTTCTGTGAAAAATAGCCCCGCTTCTCATCATGGGCCATGTGAATTGTTTGTACAAAACACGACCAAGGAGGGTAAATGCCATCAGCTAATAAATAGTACCTGTTGTACTCAGTACCATTAACCACAAAGGTCATGTCTCTAGCTGCACTTGTCAACATATTGTGAACAAGTGGTGAACGGTCCAACACATTTAGGTCATTGTTAGACCCAGGCAAGCCAAAAAAAAACATGCCAAATGTGTAAGTCTTCACTAGCTATAGCCTCAAGTATTATAGACTTTTTGCCAGACCGATCCCCAAAGTCCCCCTGCCAAGCAACATGACAGTTCTTCCACTCATAGTGCATGCAATCTAATGATGCAAACATGCCAGGAAAACCACGAGCCTCATTGATAGCAAGTTGCTTTTGGAAGTCTTGCAAGGTTGGTTGTCATAAATAATAATCTTCAAACTCCGCCCTCATTACAATACAAAAACGCTTTAATGACTCCATTGCTGTACTTTCACTGGTTCGGCAATATTCATCAGTTGCATCTGCACATAATCCAAAACACAACATGCGAAGTGCTGCAGTGATTTTCTGGTGAGGAGACAACCCTTGTAAGCCAGTTGCATCCACTTTTTGTACAAAGTAACTGTCGTAAGCACAAACCCTATCCATGATATGTAGAAACAAGGAACGGCGCATATGATACCTCCTGCAAAATAAATGAGGTCCATAGACAGGGGTATCAGAAAAGTAATCTCTCATCATCCTTTGGTGCATCTCTTGTCTATCTCTAATAATATTTGGAGCTCTACTAGGCCGTGAGCCACCAACACGTGCAGGCATGTTTACACCATCCCCATTGGCCCTTTGCATTTGTAGGACCCACTACAAATTCAATTCATCATCCTTATCATCTTCTCTCATAGCTTGTCGAGTAGCCAATAGCCTAGCCCTTCAAGGATGCATTCTCTGAAATTATTATCACACAAAGCACACTACAAGAACTAGATCAACCAAGCAGCTTTGAAGACCTCACAACAACTCCAAGTGACCTTCTAAAAATAGAGTTTTTTTTTCACATCAAGCTGCCAAAATTCCTCCAAACTCCCCTGCCAAAACACCTCTAAACTCCCGGCTTTACAAGTCTTGCAACTCGGAAAAAAAACCAGAGACGAAGGAACTCAGACATACAAACCTACTCGGAAGAAAAGCAGAGACAAAAGAACTCTAAAACCTGTCGAAATAAACTCTGAATCATTTTCTCCTCGGAATTTCTTCAAGCTACCACTGAACTCCAGGCCATGGCTTGCGGCAAATACCACAGGCAAGAACATGAAGGCTCATCTCCCCGCAATTCCTCAAATACTTTATTTTTAAACCATTCTCAAATTTCCAAAATCTGACAACTTTCACTTAAAGTCTGGCAAGTTGCGGCAAACTCGTGAGATTGACTTTGACTTATTAATTCGTGAGATTGACTTTGGCCGCATGGGCCGTGAATGAGTAGGGGTCTACCCCGGCCAAATAGAACCCGGGAGGAGCTGGGCCCGGGCCACCCTGAAACTGGACCCGCATGGACCGTGAATGGGTGGCGATGCTCTAAGTCTAAATGTTGTCATAGGGGATTTCCAATTGGATTTGTTATTAAACGTATGTCTATTGTCAAGTTAGCATGAGTTGTGTGAGAAACTGTAAGAGTGGTAATTGAAATTATTTTATGAGAAGATGTAATTTGGTATGTATTTATGGTTGATATTTAGCGAATACCAAATTGGATGTTTGATGTCGTTGTAGTGTTATGATATGAGTCCAAGTTGGGTTGTAATTTTTCTTGCATGAGCATGTAAGATGTATGCTGTCATGAGTGATATCCAATTTGGTTTCATTTATATCCAAGTTTGAATGTGGTTAAAATCTGGATTCCTAGTTAGTCTGTGAAGTAGTGATGGGAAGTCCAAATGGAGAGTTTTTGAGTGATTGAAAGAGTGTTGGTTCCAAGTTGGTGGAAAGATTTTGTGGTTTCCCAGTAGGAGGCAAAATAATGCAATGATCTAAGTTGGCAAGTTAAAGAATTGAGATCAAATCCAATTTGTGAAGACCAAGAGCCTTGGTGGTTGCTAACCAAGTGGAAGTTTGGAGAAAGATAAAGATTAAAGAATTGAAGATCAATTTGGAAGTCACTTTACCCTTGTGGCCATTAAGAGGGGAGAGACCAAATTTTGGAATTAGAATATCATGAAAAGGCGAAAATGATAGTTTTAGAGGTTTAAGGAACATGTTATATTCTTTTAGTTGGTGGTAATATTCTTGTTGACTTGGTGTTAATTAAATTAGAAACAATCCTATTAAAAGACCTCCCATAGAACGAACTTTACTATTACTTTGGTTTGATTAAATATGAACAAAGCTTATCTACACTCTCATTGAGTCACGTTATGGTACCTTGATTCTGGGGCTAGCCAGCATATGTCCCTTTTGAAATTCCTATTTCGAAATTATCAAGAATTATCTTCACCGCGTCTTAAAATATTAGGAGACAATGCAATTGGATATGGCTCTATTGTTGCTCAACTTTCAAATGGTCAACAATTACAATTTTCAGATGTCTTATATGTCCTGGGTTTAGCCAAGAACTTATTATCAGTGGCTAAGATAATTAATACTGGCAATACAAAAGTTACATTTTGTCAAGACATAGGGCATTGTAAAAATTTGCAAAGTATTTGTGGAAGAGATCAAATATGTACCACAAAAATATGGAGAGTGCCTCAATGCATAAAGTCTTCTACACTTTACTTTCAAGTTATAACAACTAATCCAACGTCTCATTGGTTATGGTTTTATAAAATCCTTAGTCCAATATTGTAAATAGGTTATCCGCTAGAATGAATGAGAACAATTTAAAAATAAATTCTTTTAGAGTGAGCTAATACTTAACACGTCACATTTATATGAATCCCCTCATATCACCCTCCAAGTTTAGATGGATTCTCGTACTCAATTACAAATTTCAATCTAATATTTCTAGACTTTAACCCTTGAACGCCGATACGGACGTTTAGTGTCCTTTGGATGACAAAAAACTCATCTGCTCACTGGATACTCGCCAATTTTCATCCGTTCTTTTTGTGAAAGTGACCACACATATGTCAATCATCATGGGAAGTCAAATTTAGTGTCTCTAATTGCTTCCATATTTTGAGGTAGCCCTAATTTTATGAAGATAGTAAAGATTTTTACATGAAAGTGTTTTGTGCCATGCTGCCTTTCTCGCAATTTTTGAATGGGTAGCATCAGGGATTGGTTTGTACAAATTTTGCAAAGCTAATCATGTGCGTGAACAGTGTTTTTCTCCTCGGTCAAGCACTACATATAGCACCCCGCCTTTCCCCAGGGCAATAGGTCCGTCCTTTAAGGGTTAAATAAGTAAGATATGTGATGGGTTCACGAACTATATACTGCGAAAACATAAAGAATGTGATTGGTCCGGTGGTATAAACCTGCACGTTGAAGGGCGAATGTAGAGGCCTCCACTGAAGATGCTCTTATTTGGAGTTTTTCTGACGGTCAGAACGAATACAGGACTGGAACYGCCAGTGGACCGGGTTTCTCGACGGGTATCACTCGGTGCACGGCGCGGCCCCACTCCCGCGCTTTCCTTCCTGTTCTTCCGTTGAGGCCTTCCATTTTCGAAAATGATCACTCCTTGCGGGAATCTCTCACCATTTCTTCTGTGGAGTTTGGAGTCGGAGCCTGCGCATTTTGTGTTAACGTCGTCGCAGATGATTCAAGTTTTGAAATGGCCTGGCYGTGTTGCCTAAATCCCTCTTTAACCTTTTCAACTGTGCTGAGATGCCCAATATTYGGGAGGATTTTGGACTGTATTCGAGTCTTTGGCTGAAGTGTTGGACTCCATGATCAACTTGTGCATTCGTGTGCTGCGCTGAGATGCCAGCATTAGCGAGGATTTTGGATTGTATCGGTGGATATGTTTKCCATTTGAGGTAGAAAAAATGCATGTGCGATTGTCCCTGAAGGATCTTCTGCTGGCCGGTGTTCCTTGCTCGACATTTTCGTTTCAGCCGACCTCGCGGACTGTTTTGAATCGAGAAATCGGTGCTTCTGAGCCAGATAGAGCGAATTCTTCCCATGTAGTTGATCGCTATGTTAGGACGTCGGATTCAGCGGAGGGAACAGTTGAGCTGTCTGAGAATAATCGTAAGCGGAAAGGGAAAGCTTCGGGGGTCAGCGGTGAGCGTAAGAAATTGAAGGTGGAGGCGAGTTTATTGACGGTGATTAAGAAGAAACGGCTGCTGGTGGGACGACTTCTGCTTTGGAATAGGACTGCATGTTCTCATCCAGGAACGGGCTCAAATTCGCTGGACTGTTTGGCTTTCTGTGATGGATCGATTGCTGTTTGCTGCACTGTTCAAAGGCTTGATGTTGAGTTGCTTGGCCAATATGTGCAGGTTCGAGTCACTCGTTATTTGAAGTTGAGATTTTTCTGCTTGTTAAATTTAAGTTCTGAAATGCGCAGTAGATTAGATTGTTCAATTGTAAACCAGGTTTGAAGCTGTGTTAAAGATGTCTTGTCATTGCCATTCTCTGTCTTTGCCTTGCCATTCTGAATTTCTGTTGCTGCTGTCCAGGTCAATTCATGGACATTCGTACCTCCTGTTGATTACTCGGAGAGGCAATGCAATGAGAAAGATGGCTCTACCGTATCTRATGCAGTTCGTCGACTCAAACAGACAGGATGCCTTGAAAACCCTAAGTTACAACACGTTTCAGAAAATGAAAGKGTTCTCCCTCAAGCTTTGGATTTCGGAGGTTGTCTTGAAATTCATAGCCTGAGGATACTGGATCAGCCTTCTGTACCAGCGGCCCAGGTCAGTGACTGCCGCACATCCGAATTCTGTAATTCTAYAATGAATTAAGTAGATGTGTATTACTGAAACGATTAGAGGATGACATTTTCATTTTGGCCTATGCTGTGCAGGTGTTAGATTTTCCTTCGCTCTGTCTCAGTCCTGCGGCTGCGAATGCTCGCAACCTTGTCTTAGAAAGTCCTTGGGAGAAGGAAGGCAAAAGTAAGCCCTGTCTGCGGGCCTTGGGCTTGCTCCACTGCATCAGCCAACCATTCCTGTTACCTTCCAAATCCTCCTTACAAGATGCACCACTAGTGGCAAATGGCAGATTCTCACTTGGACAAGATACTCAGAAGTCTCTCTTCGAAGACGAGAGTAGCTCAAGGGTTCAGTCGGATAGCCAGACTATGCTTGGATTTTTGGTAGAGCTTCGTTCTTGCTGTCACGGAACTAGCTGGCAGCCACTCCGCAGTAAAAATGCTCCCAGTACCTGGACTCACCGTTGTAATCAATTTCTCGAGCAAGAGGTCTTGAATCCAGGCGAGGATGGAATTGTTGCCATCTACTTCTCGGGCGCTGTCGCTTCTTGGCGTCCGTTGTTGTGTGAGATGCTTGGAGATTACATCGCCATTACTGGATTGCGTAGAAAAATGATCCAGCTAGGTCCCGAGGGCAAAGAATTCTGTGTCTATGTTGCGACACAGATAACCCTAGTGTTCCACATTGGTCCTACATTGGTTCACTCCTGCAAGTGTGAGGTAGGGGAGCCAGTTGCAATCTGTAAGGCAGACAGCAACGACCGACTTCAAAAGCAACCCAGGGGTCCATTTCGACATTTTGGATGTCTGGTTGGTTCATGTAAATTTGCAAGATCATCGAGTCTCAGAATTCAACTCCAGGCAAGCATGTTACCCGACGGCGAAGCTTCGTACAAAGCTGGACAAGGTAGTGTGAATCAGGTGTGAAATTTTACATAGTTGGAGCTACTTGTCCTCGTTTTACAGAAGTTACTCTAAGATATCAACCACTCTTCTGTTTATGATGTAGCAAGCTAGGAGTTCCGTGACATCAAAGCCCAATGACTGTGAATGTAACCTTTATTGCACCTTCTCATGTGACTTGATTCATGACGCTTCTTAGCCCTGTGTTGCTGTCATGTCACCGTGTCGCTTCCTTTGTAACAATGCATGACAGGAAACAATGTGCTTGTGCAGGTCTTCGATCATATGTAGGAAAGATAACCTGCATATTAATGCAGGACCAGCTCTTGGAACTCGATGATAAAGTGTGGCTCCTCCTGACCCACTGTAAACATACTCAAGTACATGCGCTTCGAGAGGGTGCTCTGGTAAGTGCGTGGAACTGTCTTTACTTCTTAAAGTTAAGTTTACTGGATACTAAACCTTTTTGTGATTAATGTACTCACTACAAGCATTGCCATGCAGGTTGCTGTAAGACATGCCCACATTATGTCTCTTAGAAGCATCTCAGAGAAATTGCTGGTTCTGGGAGCTTGCTTAAGATCCCATGTKGGAGTGGTCCTTCATTCCAATTCGAATGCAGGGTACGCTTGTGCTTCCTTTTTTAATTTTTAATTTTGTTACGTTTGATTTTAATAAAGCTCTTGCGTGTACGAAATATAGATTTATAAAAGCAGCTTCRACTGATCGGTGGTTATTATACAGTGAATATGTCTACATCACCCTTTTTGTCAACCAGCCACCTCTAGATTTCGACGATGTGCGAATCAATGAAAACCTTCATTCCGGATGTGGCCTCTTATGTGATTTATCGTTAGAAAGCAATGATATGCATTCTCATTCTTGAATCATAATGGGTTTCATACCGTTACATAACAGGTTGATGAATTTCGAGTACTATTGTTTGTGTTTCAGGTCAAGGACCTCACAAGTCTCGCAAAGCCGATTGACAAAATATATTGGGAGCCTTCCCTTTTCTTGGGCTTTCTGGTACATCAGATCCTCACGCAATCTTTGAGCAAGCTGAATTGCCTTATAAGGAACTGTTTGCTTTGGGGGCATCAAGTCACGACTTTCTCGTGCTTCTCTTTCGGCAGGGCTTTACATGTGATTACCAGCCTTCGGTGCAAATTGCGAGGAGTTTATTCAGATACGGAGCTACTAGGTTCAATGAAGGTATGTCTAGRTGAATCTTCCCGCGCTTCGATCACCTGGAAGAGATAATCTTTGAGAGTCTTTATGGTTTTGGTAATCTTTGTCGCTTTTCCTCTCCGGCTACTTGTCTTGTTAAGACTCGATTGCTTTTTCTCTATGTGAACTTTTCGGAAGGATGGTATTTAATGCATTCTAGTCTATTTATGAAAGTCAAATCTCAATGAAATCAACCCCTAGAGGAAGACATGAAGAGGAAGCAGATCTTGAATAATTTTGCTGTGCACATGTGCAAACCATCAGCATGCTGGACTTATTCGGAAAGTCTTACCATCAATGATCGCCACGCCTATAACTCTTCGTCGGGTAAGTGCAGTGCCCTCTTGTCATCAATTGTTCTCATGACATTTGTTTTTTAGGAGCTGGGATAGTCTATTGAAAGAGTGACATTTAATATGTGACAATCAATTGTATGGCGAGAACGGTCAAATCTGTAATAATCTGCCCTCGACAGGCATCAAGAATAATTTGTTCTTCTAAGTCTCACTTTGGTCAGGGCTCAGGATGCTTTCAAGGAGTTTCTTTTGCACGAGCAGTTCTGCCTTCTTGGAGAGAATTCAGCATCAATATTATTGTCTAAGGTACGTTACAATCATGAACCASTATTAGAATTTACATRTWCAATTCATGGCAATATGCTCTAAAGTTAAGCTTTATTTTATACTATTATGATGCACTGAAGAAGAAACTCAGTGTCGCGGAGGCAAATTGACTGAGATGGTCCGTATCGGTGTTTACTCTTCGCTAGCGAATTTCTTGCTCAATTTTGGACTGGATAGCAGTTGTTTAATCTGCATGGCTTCGTCAACTGCCAACTTTCAGCTGTACAGAGGCTGCTCCTTTATATGAATACATCGATAGTTGTATCAAATAGCACGAATGATTGATGTTAATTGTGATTGTTGTTGTGCAGGTTCCACCCTTATCGAATTTTTGTAAACATATTGAGATGTTATGGGTTGATCCAGCCTCGTCAATTTGGCACGAAGAYCATACTACAAACGGCGGTGACAATGAGTCAGGATCTAAGATGACTAAGTTCTGCAAGCCAGCCCTGTCACGGAACTCGTGCTATGTCCGCAKTATAATATCTGGTGTCAAACTGGGTGTTGTACTGATAGGCTCTCTGAAGGTTGGCCTCTAGGACCAAAAATAAATCGCCCAAAACCCTTATTGTTGTCAAATTTCGAGCAGGGGTGTATTATGTGTCAGCAAGTATTGGGCAAAAGAGATGTTCTGAGGACAAAACATGGTGAACTCCGGATATGAAGTTTTTGAGGGCCTTGAGATGACGAGGTCGTTGCTGATTATTTCCGCCCGTGTACATTCCTTGTCCTGAACAGGTATGYCAATCGACAGGAAAGCTCCAACTGGTTGATGCAACGGGAGCTTTCGATGTCGTTGTCCCGGACCTTCGGTCTTATTCAAATCTACACTGCCTTTACCAGGTTCCTTCCCGAATTGATAATCTGACGTTGTCCGAGTTTATGCTTTTAGTGTTAATTTTGCGTTTATTTTAGATTTTGGTGATTGTGCACCTTAACTTACTTTGCACACGCTCTAGGCCTTCGTCTTGGTCTCTTCAGTCTGTAATTTCATTTGTCATCTTAGGTCATCTCGTATGCAGAATTTGATAGTTTTGAACTAAGCCATTGTGACCTAGTTTGGCTCGTTTTGCTTTCGTCAAGTGATGCTATAACTCCTCTTTCAGATTACTGAATACAAGCTGGTTATGGAAGGAGAACACAATGATGCATCTGCAGATGGGAAGATCAACACTGTACCTACACCACTTTCATGGTCCAGTTTACTSAAAGGATCGGTAATTGGGGACAAGTTATCTCAATCGCTTTCTTACTATGTGAAATTTTCCCTTCGGTACGCAAAGAGACTGGAGGGCCTAACTCTACCTTCAGAACATCAAAGCCACAGATCTGAGAAAGCCTYGGATCTTCTCAGCACAAGTGATCTGAAGAACGATCCAGATCATGTCTGGAAGGGAAAAGAGTTTCACATCGCACTGATYACACACAAATATCCAGCCAGAGAGAAGGTGACTTATAAATTCTCTTCCTTGATGTAGATACTTCAGACTACTCAAAGATATAGCCTCACTTCACCTTATTATTTGCATTTTCTTGTCTGCAGTTCTCTCCAGACAAGGAGAAGCAATGGGCATTTGATGTCGAAGTTGTGCTTCTTCCCTACAGCCTGCTGATTCATCAAGATAATGACGCCTGTATTGACTCTCTCAACCCGCTTTTTCAAAACCTCGATTTCAGTTCGAGCAAAGTAGGAGGAGCGATTGAAATTCGAGATCATGTAACTGCACATCAGCGACACAGACTGGAGACTCTGGGAAGCTCGAAGACTGGGACGCATGCATACGATTCAATAATGTCTCACGCCGGGTGCCTAATAGAATGTCGTGTGCGTTGTTTGGTTGAGCAGAGTTCCGGACTCAAGAAGTCTGCTGTTCAGCCTTGGTGCACGTTGTCAGCGTCTCTACTTACCAGAGGCTGTCCTGCTCGAACTTCCATCCCAGGGTTATTATGTGCCACAAGGGAAAAACATTGGGCTACGCTATCAGAGGCTAAATTGCAGAAAGTTGTACTTGCAGTCAACTGGAGAGCTGTGGAAATCAGTCAGGTATCAATGTTCTGGATCAAAATTTTCCGCTCAGGCTTTGAGTTATGTAACCTTAACCTAAATGAATAGGTACATTCTTCGTTTCTCCAATTTCTCTGATAGTCATTCATCAGACACTTTTTGTCCTCCGCAGCAAGTATGWCAGCCGGAGWCTAATGACACATCCATGCCAGTACTAGCGCACTTACAGTGCGCTTGTTTGYTGCATYATTATTGATTCGGTAGCTGCTGTTGATGTTGCTGCAGCTCTTAAATTCAGGGGATTGGTGTTTGTTCCCCRCCATGCAAGACAAATCGTTAGCTTTTAACTCATCAGAAATTACTTCAGAATCCAAAAGGGTCGAAATCGATTCCAAACAGCCTCTTCTTAGTCTTCAGTGGAGATATGCTGTTGACGGTCACCTACTACAAGCAGACACGGAAAACTTGGGGCAGACAGTTTCGTCAAGAAGGGGAATGACCTCATCCTGCGATCCTGCTAATTCATCTGGCTCAAATATGCTTGAGTTAACAGGCATTCCTGCCGAAAGTGAAGAAGATAGCTTGATAATGAAAATGGGAAGATGTTCCAATTATGACACCGCAGAGATGAGTGAAAGTACCGTGAGTTGTCAGGCACAACTCGTGGATGCTATTTTAATTGTATCCGACTCCTTGGGTTATGAGATCGGTCGCTGGTTAGCTTCTCTAAAACGAAAACTGATTCCGCAGTTGCTAAACGTTAGTGAGGCTCTTCAGCTTCCTTCTCATCCCGCCAGGATTATACCAAACCACTGTAGTGATCTTGGAAAGATATGTGATGTATTAAATGGTATAAAGTTAGAAGCATCATCCGGCATGTTCTCTTTGCAAGGAGAGGTGGTGTCCATCCAAGGCAAATTGGAAGCATCTGAATGTTCCGACGATCCTATCTCAGATCGAGACGACGGTCGTGCGCAGCCAAAGACAAGGGTCTTTCATCTTCGGGACCCACGCACCGATCAACTGGTATGCACATATTTTTGAATTTACTTCGACTAGGCAGGTTCTTAGCTTACCTATTTCTGATGCTTTTTGGTGGTTAATTCATTGCTCTGGGTCTGGAACCGCAGATCAGGATTGATATTAATTTCGATAAATATGTGCGACCTGCCGGGTTTGGGCCTGGCGCTGTGGCATGCTTCCGAAGAATACTCTTTCGAAGGTTTGCAATAATATCTGCTGTTTTTTTACACTGAAACTTTTGTTTAAATAGTAAGGTGAAATTAATATTGTTTGTCTTTCTGTGTGTGAACCATTCTGATCATCATGACTTCTGCAGGGATGCAAATGTTCTTGTTGGTATGCCGACTACAGACGTACTTGTTGATAGTGTAGAGAAAAGAACTCGTAACTTCTCGCGGAGAAGYCGCAGCTTGCCTTCCCAGGGACAASAGGGATGTGCAGATAATGTTACTGTTATAGATCTTCTTAGTGATTTCATCAGTGATTTGGAACCAAYAAAAATGCACCTTAGGGTTCGCTGCAGGGTGAGCATCTCCTTATCTCCTTGAGTTTTCTGTATTGGCCAATCGAGTTTCATCGGCACTTCAACTGACGCATCTTGATTTGCATCGAATTAATTTGATGGACCCATCTTTCTGTTCAGGTTGTATCCGTKCAAGGACTTGAGTTGGAGTGGCGGATTTCCCAGTCACTGTCAGTGGGAAACTTTTCTGGAGACATGCTATCACTGCACGAGGATATTGGAGTCAAATGGGGTTGCTTCATAATAGGTGGGAAATTCGCAATGAGATACCTGCCTAAGTCATTCTGATTCTTCAGAAGTGTGCTTGTGGATGTTAATGGAGCTCAATCAGGTGGCTACATTAATTTKTGAAACATTATGCAATAARTTATTGTRTAGTTAGACTACAAGAATTCAAGTATGTGTATGATAAACATCTCTGAATCACACTTGGCCATGTTCTTGCAGATGATGGATCCGCAGTAGCTGAATGCTGGGCTAATGGTGATCAGGCCGCCAAATTCCTTGGATTTCGTGAATTAGCAAGAGATTTGACGACCTYGTGTCCATCTRTCATCGCATTAGCTCRAAATTCATCGTTACCTATTGAACAGCGATCTGCTCTTGGGGTCTCTTTGCCTCGATTGCTTAAATCTTTGGTGCGAAAACACAAACGCATATGCGTGCAAGGGGATCCACCACAAGGAGACGCAGGGACTACTTCTTGGCTTATCAAGGGTGTTGACGGTGACCTTGAAGAAAGCGAGGCTACGATTTTGAGATTTTTTTTAGAACAAGCATGCCAATCAGGTCCAAAAGTGAGTAACAAACTTGGCTCTTGTTGTTCTCTCCCTACAGTATCGAGTATGCAAGTTGSTCTACTATTCCTTCAGTATCTGACATTATTGTGCTATTGTGTGCTGTGCAGATTGTGCACTGTACTACTATGTCAGATGAAGATTATATTTTCAAGTACGCCCAAGAGTACCACCTGAGGCAAACATGTCTTTCAGCCTCAACAAYGGGTAACAGTAGACCCTGGCAACACCTAACCTGGAATAGGACACAGCTCGCTGCTACCRAAGTGGACGTATTGAACACCTGCGTCGAGCTACAACAACTGGCCAGTAGTTTTGATTTATGATATCACGACGATGCACGTTTGTATGATGGTTAGATCCTCAGCCACTGATTGATTTATCATTCTASGATTCCCACATGCGCTTGTCAGAAATAATCCAGTAAGCGTTTTGAGACATCCGACAAAGCAAAGCTCCTAGAACAATCATTCACAACTTATTCGATCTCACTCGCATTGTGATATTCAACCCTTTAGGTCTCATGTCACGCAAAAGTGGTCCTGAAAGTGTCTAATGGAAGAGTTCACTGATATTTTTTACTTGCAATGGCATGGAGAAGTACAATGACATTGCATGTGCAATTTATTGAATTTGTCACTATTGTTGCTAGTATTCAACAATAATTATGTATTGTGTTGATGCAAATACTCTGTAAAACATGATTGACCTATGTGGGGGGGCCTCCCCTTGGATCCCTTCAATGAGGGGAGTCTCCCCAAACAAAAAATGCATGAGTGGACCAATATTGACTTGTGATTTAATCCTAGAAGGACATGGGGTCCCTGTGCAAATCATCATTTCGGAAACCGTGGGAACAATTGGAATTAAAAAATTCTAAAGAACTCATTTGAAGTCAAAGTATTGTAGAAGATTTCCCCCTTCCACACAAAATTCTGAGGATGAATAGTTGCACTTCTGTCCCCCATGGAAATATACTTTGTCATCCATCAGACAGTTATCGGTTGTGATGTCTTCCTTGGGTCAAGAGTAGCAAGTCCCAAGGTATCTCAATTTTTTGCCTAGAAATAGTCCCTTTTCACCAAAAAAAAATCTATTTAAAATGTGGATGAAGTTGCCTAGTTTGGATGAGAAAGTGTTGTGATGGAAAAGATAGAAGTGGTGAAATGCAGTGCTTCTCTAAAATTTATGTGATCATAGTCTTGGTACTTTCTCAAAAAGATTTTAAACTGCAGCCAAACCGACCTCTCCTCTCCGCAGAGGATCTGCGCTTCTGCAGGATCAGAAGCTCAGAACCCGCAGAACTTCTCGAAAGTCCCAGTAACCTTAACTTATGTTACTTGTAACAGATTGGAAGCTCCGACAAGACCGTTGCAACAATCGCAGGTACTGAACTGAACTTGTGAGAACCACGGCAACCTGTAACTTTACAGTCAGAATGATCTGCAGTTGGAGTTGGAAACAACTGCTTGGGTTGCACAACCGACAGCCTTAACTGGAAACCCTCAACTGCAGATCGCTCTGATAATGCAATGCAGGTTGCCTAAACCCTAAAAAAAACTGCTACTGAAACCCTACTTTGCAATGCAGGTGACCTAAACCCTGAAACCCTGAAACCCTGAAAAAAACACTAAGCCCTGCTGGAACCCTACCCTGCAATGTAGGTCACGTAAACCCTAAAAAAAACTAAACCCTATAGGACCCCTACTACGCAATGCAGGTTGCCGAAGCCCTAAACCCTTAAAAAAAACACTAAGTCCCATTGGAACCCTACCCTGCAATGTAGGTTACCGAAGCTCTAAAACCCTAAAACCTTAAAACCGTAAAAATAAACTAATCCCTATAGGACCCCTACTACGCAATGCAAGTTGCCTAAGCCCTAAACCCTTCAAAAGAACACTAAGCCCTATTGGAACCCTACCCTGCAATGTTGGTCACCTAAATACTAAACCCTAAACCCTAAAAAACACTAAGCACTACACTAAAAATGATATTTAGTGTTAGCAGCACTATTTACGAACCTTAACACTAAATATCATTAAACCCTATTAAAGTTTGTAACATTAAATCTAATTTCTAATACTAAATGTACTCTATGGTAAATCTTAAATCTGAAGAGGTTTACATTTAGTGTTAGAACATATTAAAGGAAGAGAAGGAAATCTGAAATCTGAAGAGGTTTACAGAAAGGAAGAGAAGCTGGAGGCGGCGCATTGAAGTCTAACATTACACTAATTCCTGCAAAGTTCAGATTTACCATTGTGTGGAGTAGGGTGGTGAGTACACTAAATGTAATCCAACACTAAATATCATTTTTAGTGTATTTGAACCCTACAACCCCTAGTGGAATTACATACGAATTTTCAAAGATTTGGAGCAGAGGCACCTATTTGTAACCATAGGTCTCCCAAAATCCGGTTACTTACAACTTGTAATGGATGGGAGGAAATGAAAGACAATGATTGGCTCTTACAATAAAAAAATAATGCTTTCTCAATTTACTCAATGGTTAATGTGGTTCATTTAAGGATCACCTCATATAAAAGCTACAACTATTTTTAGGGGCAATTTTAGAAGATGGGCGATTTTATTGCATACCATTATAAACATAACAAAAAAACATGAGCCATGAATTGCACTACACCACTCAACTTTTTTTTTAAATCCACAAAGCAGAGTTTTATTTGGAATTTAATGAATTTACTACCTTTGGATTCATAATGCAATTTTATTTAGAAATAACTTATAGTTTGAAGAAAACTCAAAGATAGAAAATGGGCACGACAAAAAAAATGAGACAATGACCCAAAAATGGTTGTTTGGGTCATTAGGGATTATGAAGAAGCCATTAACCTTATCTTAGGATTGTACCAAGGCCGAAAGCAAGTTGGTTGGTCAGATTTTTGGTAAATTGTACTTCTTCTTTCAATTTTTGTGCTCCTAATTTCACCACATATTGGTGTGTTAAATCATTGCCACAGTCAAATTAAAAATTAGAGAATTCTTAAATATTTCCATAATCAATAATTTTCACACCATAGGTCCAAATGCCACGAAACAAAGCCCATGTGTTCCTCCTTGTAGAGAGCTTTTTGACAGTACAAGATTGTAGCTAGACGACGCACTATCCCAAAGATCTCACTATAACAAACAAAACAAGACAAACATCTTGTTCTAATCGTAGATGAGGTGAATCAAATTTGGAGGTTACTTAAAGTATGGATTTATTTGAGATGAACTTTCCCACCCACTCCAAAAATATGTTGTCTTCTGTACAAAAATGGTTGCACAAAATTACATTATTTAAATACATTTTACTTATTGTTTTTTTGCTAGTTGGCTACAACCAACAGATGTCGGCTATTTTTTGTGAAGAAAAATATCCATTTAAGTGCACCTGAATTAATTCAATCTAGAATACTAAGAGAGTAATACCTAGTCGAATCCTCTAGTTTTTATATTAGATATCATGAAGTATCACTCCAAATATTACAATCTAAATTCGACTTATTCAATCTAAATTCGACTAGGTATTACTCATCCTAGAGTATAATAAGTGTTTCTATGATCTCAACTTTGAAAATTCGTAGTATATTCATACAAACTCTAAAAATTATCAAACCAATGGCATCCACTTTTTGCTTTCATTTGCTAACATTTGAGAGATGATATTTTTCTCTATAGTATTCAAAATTGTTGCTTTGAAAGATGGGTTGTTTTAGGTGTGGATACCTTAGTTTGATAAGAGGAATCAAATCCAAACACTTATTTTGGTAATTATAGGTGTATAATTGTAGGTGTGTAATTATAGATGTGTAATTATTGTGGTGTATTTTATGTTGGCGAAGATTCAAAGGATGAAAGAATTTTCCTTTAGAAATGATCTTTCATAGATAAGAATTTGTCTCCATGGATGGAAATTTTCCTTTGGAAATGACCATCCATGGATGAGAATCTCTCTTTGGAAATGATAGACATATTCTCATCCATGAAGACACCTCACCTTTGGAAATGACCATTCATGGATGAGAATTTTTCGTTAGAAATTATCTTTAGTCGATGAGAATCTGTCTTCATGGATGAGACTTCTTTAGAAATGATCATTCATGGATGAGGATTGGCCTTCATGGATGAGAATTGGCCTTCATGGATGAAAATTGGCCTTCATGGATGAGAGTGTTTTCTCAATCCTGATCTGTCAACCCTGCTATTAATAGTGTCAGTTGCAGTACATTTTTTCTTTATTCAGTCGTTCATTTTGACAAAATGTGTCTTCATAATATCGTACCACTCATGCCCAGTGGTGATTTTTCACAAGGTCCCTAACATGCCCAGGGACATATTCATAAAAAAAAAACATTTCCGGTGGACGGGTTCTCAGAAAATGAACCGGTTTTTGGACGTGTCAAATTCACTTTGGACGGGTTCTAAAAATAAACATTTTTTTTGATAATTTTTTCCCAAAAAAAAGGTGCAAATATCAATTACATTATGTCATATATGACATGTGAATATAAGCATAATGGAGTCAAACCACTAATACCTAATCGAAATACCAATCTTCAAGTGCTCGAAGTTATAAACTTGTTGCACCCTTCAAGCTATCCCTTTTCCACATGTTACGTGAAAATTTCAAACAAAAAAACATTCCATTTGTGAATGGATAACCAAAATTGTTAGGTTGTATAAAAATGTTATCTGGTCCTTTAGGAGTTAACATCTTGCAAATGGGTGGCCCGAATTTCCAATTGATATTCAAACCTAGTTTGCAAGAGTTCTTGTGATGATAATTTTCAATTTATATTACATGTAATTATATGACATGTATATGAAACCCTAAACCCCAAATGAAATGAATCAAAGCTTTCCATTCAGCCAAAAAAATAATCTATGAGGAAAAAAAATACAATTTTTTTTTTTTTCATTTTTTTTTGTATTTTTTTTGCTACTCGGTCTCCCATGTTTTTTGTGTATTTTTTTTGCTTCCGGGCACCGATTGAAATAAAAAAATATATTTCCAAATAGTTAATAAGTTTTTCTATGTTATGACAGTTTCAAAAAGTTTCGCCAAAAATTGAGCTCATAGAAACCTACCCAAAATCCATTTTGTACCCAATAGGGACAACGGAACTTTAGGAGTGAATGAATAAATACATTTTCATCCACATTTTTGTAAATGCCGATGGATGTGAATAATTTCATCACTCCAATGAAGGTGGCTTTCTGCCAATTTGCCTACAAATAATTGAAACCCCAAACCCATGAGAACATGAATGTTGTGTGTATTCACTGACTGATTTTAACAGCTCATTGAAGTGGTATTTCTCAGAACATTCTTAACCCTTTTCACACCATCTGGTTTCTTCCCACTCTGGCAACAGCTCATTCCAGACAAACATAGAAGTCAAGCCTCATTTTTTATTTTTTATTTTTTATAACAAATGGGAGACCCATTGCATTAAAAAAGAAAACTGAACAAACAGCCAGGCCAGAAGACCAGACAAATGAAGGAACCTCATTTTTGGATCACTGGTTTGTCCTATTACTGTGGGTGACACTAATTAGCCTCTGAAAGTTCAAGGCCTTTTTGGATTCAATAACATCATTGCTTTTGAAGTGCTATAGATCTAAATGTCATTGAGGTATAGAGATAGCAACAGGACAATCTTGTAGTGTATGTGTTGTAGATGAGGTGAATCAAATTTGGAGTCATTTGGCCACATAGATTGCAAAATTATATTGTTTTAGTGTGGTAAAAGGATGCTGAAATTTTTCTAAAAACACATTTAGAGGTAAAATAAGAGTTGAACCTACTCAAATGAAAAAACTTCAGACTGAAAAGTGCTTCAAAACTAACATAGAAACATATTGGTGAAAGAAAATATCATTCAATTGACTCATTGAGTCTACAAAATGAATTTAAAGTGTCAAAAAGTAGTTGCAAAAAACACATCATTCTATGGTTGAACCTCCTTTCACTAAAATGCTTCTCAATCACTCATAACCGTTATATCAATCACTCTTGGATTCATATGAAATTTTACACACATAAACTAGACTAGTATGGGCTACTTTTTCAAAAAGCATTATTGGAAACAAATATTGTATAAAGAAGAAACAAGTCTCCAAATTTTACATTAATCCAAAGATGTCTGGATTTTGAACTTTGAATTGCTCCCAAACACTCAAAACAACTTGGATTGACATGAAAATCATACCTCGATAATTAGACTTCAAAGGAACATAATCCAACAAATTTTATTGAAAAAAAACATTGGATGAAGGAGATATAAGCCTCCAAAGTTGTAGCCATCAAATGCAATTTTATGAACTCAAATTGAACCTGTGAACTTTGATTGGCTTTCAAATAATCAATGCATCGTGGATTGATCTAAAAATTTTACCACACAAACTAAAATCTCAGATCTGAGAAGAATCTCAGATTTTTCAACAAGTTTGATTGAATTTGGACATTGGATGCAAAAGTTACAAAACTTTGAATTGGACTTAAACTAYGTGAGGACATTTTTGATCCTCTAGACATTTAGTGGTTAATTAACAAAATCCAACTAATTAATTTATGAAACCCAACATATTAGTGAGAATAAGTGTTGGTTGAAATGATAYTGGGTTTGTACTATTATCACTTACAAAAGTAAAATTYTGTATGCGTCACTAATTTTGCACTCTCACTAATAGGACTAATTATGAATATAATGAAGTTGAGAGTATTGACTTCCATAGTTGGAGGTTCATGTTGAATTACATAACTTGCCAAACTTGTTCTTCATGTATTGGAGGTGGAGTAATTATTTTTTTATAATGCTAACATTAGCGTTTAGAGCTAGATAGTCGCACATAGATGATTTTTATGCAAAAATTTGGATGAACGATTGAGATTTTTCATCTAATTTTCTTCTTGAGACTTTTGTGAATGTCAGTTTGTAGTGGATGGTGATGGAATTCCCTCATTGAGGTATTTTCAGACTCTCCGTATGAGAAGACATTAATAAAATGGAAAATCAAATAATGATGCGTTTTTAGCAAATTTTAGCAACTTGTACATCTTTGCTCAACTTATCTGAAATTATTGTTCAATGATTTGAACTTTAGGGTTGCAACCATTTTCTTCTGATATTCTAATTATTGATTTACACATCATAATTCAAACTATAATACCTATAGGACCAAGCGACCTTTCAATGTCCGCAAGGAATCTCAAGTTGATGCATATGAATTCAATTTAGGTTGGATGTTCACAAAATCTTCATTCAAGGTAAAAGTATTTTTTTGGTGGAATTCATTTTTTATTTCAATCAAGTGCCTAGGTGAAAAATTATGTTGCCTTGAAGTTTTTGGATAACCCTAGAAACTTTAGGCAGCATGTTCAAAGCTCCTCTTTTGTTTTTAAAATTTGGCAAGTATGTAACTAATACAACACAGGACACAAACGTCAATGCAAAAAAAATAACAACATATAGTGTAGAAATCTCACTCAAGGAGGTGTCAAAATGTGCTAGTCTTGTTAGGCAAGGTCAAGAAAGAACTTCTTSTCCTAACTTCAAACATTATAGTGTCAACCTTTACTGCCAAAACTTCTAAATTTCTTTTCACACATTCCTATAATATTCTAATTCAAATTTATACAATCAAATTTTAAAAATTTACATAAATTTATACAATTTTGAAGATTCAAATTAAAAAAATCATTCTTTTCTCATTGTCCTAAACAACTGCAATTTCTGACAATTCTAGCCCAAAGTATGCCTCGCCATTTTGGGAATTAAAATATTTACTTATTTATTATGAATCTATTTTCTTTATYCCATAGAAATTCATAATAATTTTGAGTTTTCAAAGCTTTTAGAAGAACGTGATTTCATCTGAGAAAGGAAAACAAAATCCCCTCATATTTAGTCAAAGTATAGAGCATTCAAAGGAAAGGATATCGAAGTTGAGTACTTGGTCTTTCGGGAGTAAGTGTGCACTTTGAGAACCATCTTGAGTTACAAAGTATGGAGACTCATTTGCCTTAGAGGGTCCTGCCGCCCTGGGTGTGGTGTTATGACCATTCCATCGCTAATTTGACAATCCGTTGTAGGTAGGGTGTGCCACGTCGGGGTGTGAGGTTGTCGCATTGTTGTTGCTTTGCGTTTCTGGGAAGGTGAGGAGCTCGAGATCTAGGGTTTACAGGAACGGAGGACACGGCCTGTGGATGAGTATGTCAGTCGACGGAGCTCGGGAGCAGGAGAAGGAGCAGGAGCGGGAGAGAGTATATTGAGGTTTTGAGGAATTCTGTCGTGGTGAGAGTTGATCGTGTTTGCGGTTTTTAGGAGTTGTGTGTGAGAATTTGTGGCGTGGTGAGGTTTGAATTTTTTGAAGAAGTTGTGTTTGAGAATTATTGGCGTGGTGAGGTTTGATCGGTTTAGGGATGGTTGACGTTGTTAGGGCTCTTGTGGATCGTGGGACTGCGTTTCTTGATGCGGAGCGATCTGGAACGAGGAGGTGGTGTGAGGATGCGTCATCGGTTTGGGAGAGACAGAGATAAATTGAGCTGGAGACGGTGCATTTTGGAGTGGGAAGGAGAAGAAGATGCGGCTTAGGGATGGATGGTTTAGGATTCAGCTGCTTCTGTTTGTTCCGGGATGGAGACATTGCCGGACGACGACTACTATTGTGCAATGCCTACTTGCGGTGAGGGAAGGCTCACACTTGGCGTAGAATATGTGGATCAGGTGACGAGCACGAGGTCGTGTAGGTTTCACGGTCATGCTTCTAGGCACCGGAGAGTTTGACATTTTGCTGGAAGAAAGAGAAGCTCCTGGCTGGCAAGATGTTTCACTCGAACAGCGTCGGTCCTCGGAGCACTTTAGAAGAGATGTTGGATTTGTTTAAATCGAATGATTTGCAGGAGACGGAAAGGACAGGAGAGGAGAGTAGACCTCCACCTCTCCCTGTTAGACCGACCTCACGGGCTCGCTTGCCGTCTTCTGTGAGGTCTAGGAAAGCAAAGCAAAAGGCAGCTGCGTTGAAGCGGGAGCTTTCTGAGGTTACAGGGAATCCCCCTATTGCGAAGATTGCGCCACCTGCTGATTGCTTAGTCTTTGAAGGAGCCAAGGATCGGGTGTCCACCTCTGAGAAGGTTCTAGGTCCGGATGGAGGGATTCCGGTATTGACTGCACCGAATGACTCGAAGTTAGAGGAATGCAGAACCCCTKTGCCTGGAAATTCAATTGTGAGAGCGAATGGAATTAAGGAAGGGTTGGACTCTGGAAGTAAAGGAGGATCGAAACTGGATTTTGGAAGCGATCCTGTCAAGACCCCTAACGGCTCTGTTAGCAACGAAGTAGTCGGTTCCGTGCGACGAGGCCTATCTGTCATAACGCCAGGACAACCTGCCATTCAACAAATGGTTAATTTGCAAACTCCACCCCTGACTCCACCTCTAACTCCACCCCTTACTCCACCCCCTACCCCACCCCCGACCCCTCCCCCGGTATTGCTTTCTACTATACCGAGCAAGAAATGGAAGGACGATGGAGTATTGCGACTGAGGAAGGTTTACATCTCGACTCAAGCTTCTCCTGATAATTTTGTCTCTAAATTTTGGCACGGGGCCATATTTTTTAACTCAATATTCGCTTGAGAGGAATGCAGTGATAAACATGTTGATCCTCAGTGGAGTTCGTTTACTAATTGGAACTAATTCTCACGAAATTCAGAACAGGTTATCTTCTTTTCGAAAACTGAAGTCATGAAGAATGTGCCCAGTAACAGGGTGGTCATCTATACGTTTTTCTGCTATTTTACTGCGATTGTTCTGATGTCATGCCCCAAATGACTACTAGTATTGTAGCYATTTGCTTGTAGTTCTTCCTGCACTGGCGGCTATTCATCATCATTACTGTGTTTACGCGTGTGATCTTCACCATGCAGGGTTTGCGAGTATGGTGCTTGACTTCAGAAAACATCTGGATTTCTGGAGTTATTTTATCCGTCGAAGACACGGAGGCTGTTGTGCGGACCTCTGGTCGACAAGTATGAGTTCTGGCATCCTCTTGGCGATCAAAGTTTATCTAATGTCTAGGCTGAGCAATTTCTCATGGCAGGTTCTGTAGTCCTAATTGATTGGTTTCTCCGTTACAGGAGATATCAGTGAATACGTCAAAGTTGCTTCCTGCAAACCCKGACATACTCGAAGGAGTGGATGACCTCACAAAACTGAGCTATCTCAACGAGCCTTCTGTTCTTCATGACCTTTCGTACCGATATTTAAGAGATCAGATATATGTAAGTKCAAACTTCATGCGAGCCCTTGATRTGCTATTGCTGGTTTTTACACGGTTTAATCGTAGAATTCCTACGCTCGTGCTCAATAAGAGGTCCATGTAGGGAATCATGTCTTCCTCAGTATTGCTTTTGTTTGTATAGTCTGACAATCCTGTTTATAAAATATAATCTGGTTGGTAATTTTGCGGCATTTGCAGACCAGGGCTGGTCCCGTTTTGATTGCGGTCAACCCATTCAAGAGAGTTCCCATCTACGGAGAAAGAAATCTGCGAGCTTATCAGAACAGAACTCCTGAAAGCTCCCAACCTCATGTGTATATATCGGCTGACAACGCTTTTAGTGCTATGATGAAAGGTGGGTATCTTTACGACTACCTCAATGGAGTGGGCATGAACACTATAGTGCGGGTATTCAGTCTTTAGGGTTCCTTGCCACTGATTATGCTACGAGGTTTACACTGGTAATATTACTCTTATAATTGTAGAGACGTAATTTTGTGACCCACTAACTTTTTCTTTTTTTTCTCCTGTGCAGAGGGAATCAACCAATCCATAATTATTAGGTATTTCCCATTTTCCTCTTGTAACACATTCTCATCGCCTTCAAGCAATGTTCGACGAGTTTTCAGATAATCAGACAATGGTTCATATTGTCTCTCCTTTGATTATTTGATGAACATGATATTCTAACTCCTGTACACAGTGGTGAAAGTGGTGCAGGGAAGACAGAAACAGCAAAAATTGCCATGCAGTATTTAGCCGCTCTTGGAGGAGGTAGTGGGATTGAGGATGAAATTCTACAAACCAATCCAATTTTGGAAGCATTTGGGAATGCGAAAACTTCAAGGAACGACAATTCAAGTCGCTTTGTAAGCCGTAACCATTGGAAATGCACACTATTTTCAATCACTGATGCACATTTAGTCCTTATTCGTGAACCTATACCTGTTTAACGGTTGTTGGTTTAATGATCATTTGAAAAGGAGAACAAACAAATCTGCTACTTG